>RJWM01013392.1:0-53544 GCA_004363535.1 Dasyprocta punctata
GTTAAACTAATCATGTAACTATAGAAACCATGTTATTATAGAGACATCTGTTGCTTTTCTTTTTTTATCTAAACTTTCGACCCTGGCCAGAAAAAGGTATATAACACTTTGTTTGAGCTTACAATAAACGAAGCAGATTCACACAGTCTCTGAGCTGTTTGTGTGTCTGTTATCCACGCGCCGACGCTCAGCCCACCTTTCGGGGACTCTGTGGACCTAGCCCGGCTGGACCGCGGCAGCACCTGACACCCAAAATTAAGGGAGGGAAGGTTTTGTTTATCTCACAGTTTGTAGAGGTTTCAGTGCATAATCTGCTGGCTCCAAGGCAGGGTGGCGTGACACAGGGGCAACGGTTCATGGCAGCAGAAGACAGCAAAAGTTGAGCAAAAGAAGGAAACAAGCCTCTTTCTGCTCCTAATTGGGTTGCGCCAACCCAATCCATGTCTTTATCCAGCAATCACCCACTTTCAATCCCAGAATCCTTAATCCCAGCATTGCACTACGAATCAATCACACACCTTCAAAAAGACAAAGTCCCCTCAGCTTTGAGGAAATGCTGCCCATCAGCGCAGGCTCTTCTGCTTGCTTTCTACGGAAACCATGAGTCAGCACAGGGCAGCTCTCCTGGGAGTCCTGATGTCACCGGATGGAGGACACTGGGGAAAGCTGGGTCCAACAGCTGACAGCGGGCTGCTGCTCACTGCCACCATGACCACCATCCAAGCCCAGCTCGTGACAGAGGCCACAGGCCGTCTCTGCCTGCTGCTGATCTCTGTAGGCCACTGGGCTCTGGAGCTCTTCAGGGCTGATGGCCCTTAGTGTTTACTGCTGCATCTTTTGAAGTGACATCTCTGTCCACTCCACTCAGGATAAAAGCCCCAAGTAGACTCCCAGGACCCTCAGAGCCCGCACGGCCTGAGAAATGAATCCCTGGGGGTTACAGCATCCCGGGGGTGAGCCCCCATTTCACCAGGGCTGTGTGCAGCACAGGGGCGCGTTCCCTGGAGGGGGCCCCGCCAGACTCCCCAGGCTCCGTGTGGGAAGAGCTGCGTGTGGAGCAGCTGCAGGGCTGTGCCTGGCTCCGGGCTCCGGGAATGTCCTGGAAGGCCGGCTGTGGGCGGGAGGCTGACCCCAGCCCCGCCCTCTCCCTGCTCCTCCCAGCCAGGGCCCCGCCCTTCCTAAGGAGGCAGCAGCAGCCTCTGCAGCAGGAGTGGGGCCCAGGCTGGCACCCCTGCTGCTCCCCTGTGGGCGTGGAGGGGCGGGCGGTGGCTGGGCAGTCCCGCAGGACCCTGAAGCAAGGGGTCCCGGACACGGGAGTCGCGGGGAGCAGGGAGGCGCGGGAAGGAGGGACCCCCTCAGCACACCGCACCCCACTCTGGCCGCCTGGAGAGCAGAGGGGCCAGGAGCTTCTCTGTCTGCACAGGGGAGGAGGGCAGAGCTCAGCGCAGCGCTGGGAACCCGGCCTCGGGAATTGGTTCCGCGGCCCTCGGGGCTGAAACTAGCGGCGAGGCGTCCTGCGGAGCCCGGGCTGCAGACAGGTGTGCGCCGGCTCCTGAGGGGAAGCAGAGAGACTGCGCATGCGCTCCCCGAATTCACCTCGTTTGCTGAGAGAACCGCTGTGCAGAGCAGGGCGGCGACCAGGACGAGGACGGAACAACGCCACCTTCCCCACAGCGGCCTGTGCCCGCCCGCGCAGCGAGGTGACCAACTGAGAACTGAGTCTCGGCGCCCGCTCTCCTCCCCCGCCGCCCTCGCAGACCCCAGTTTCCCCAGGAGCCTCAGCCTGCACAGTGCCCTCAATTCCATTTGCATCTTCTGATCAACGTGGAGCCTGTGTGCAAATGCGCACTTCATGTGGCATACTTTGAGCCCCGCCCCCGTGTAGCAATTGTGCGCCTGCGCTTACAGGCAGCGACGCCCCTGCCTCCCTTCCCTGCAGAGCGTCCATTCCCCTCCTGCTGCAGAAAGTCGCCCGCTCCACATCTAGGTAGTATGGGCACCGCTCTCCTGGCTCAGCCCTCTGGGCCTTTTATCTGCCGGCCTCAGCTGCACGGCGCCTTTCTGGGAGGATGGCGGGGGCGGTGTCTCCGGATTCAGGGAGCCACGTTTGCGCGTGGGGGGGGGGAAGGGAGGAGAGGAAAGGGAGGGGTCTTTGAGGGTGGAGCAGCCAAAGCTCGGGTCACGTGGCCCAGCGTGGGCCGCAGCCTTCCCTGGGCTCCCAGGCCCAGGCGCCTGGCTGGGTCAAGCACAGCCGCTCCACGATGCCTTCTCTCTGCCGAAGGCAGCGCATGGCAGCCTCAGGCCGGGTTCCTGTGGCTCCTGGTTTCCGGGTTCAGTCCAGGGTCTGCAGGCTGGGGCAGGAACACCAGGACGGCGATACCTGCTGGGGCTGAGCCCCCAGATCCGGGAAGGAAGCCGAGCAGGGACCGCGCAGGACAGCGAGGGTGAGGAGTCAGGGCGGGCTGAGGTCCCTGCTGCAGGACGCGGGCACCGCAGAAGTGCGCCGCTCACCGCTAGGGGGCGCGCGAGTCAGCCCGGGGGACTCATTACAGTTAAGGTGACTGCATGGGGCTCTAACAGGAAGACAGTGCCCTGCTTTATGCTTCATATCCTGAAAGCGGAGACTGCTGCACAGACACTTACGTCTCCTGGCAATGGAGGCGGTCTCGGAATCTGTGACCCTAAGTACTCACCTGTCCATCATGCTTGGATTATAAAAGTGGATGTCCCCAAGCTCAGCATGACTA
The DNA here is from genome assembly GCA_004363535.1 of Dasyprocta punctata. Lineage (NCBI taxonomy): Eukaryota > Metazoa > Chordata > Mammalia > Rodentia > Dasyproctidae > Dasyprocta > Dasyprocta punctata. The sequence goes on from RJWM01013392.1 coordinate 2,748, forward strand.
AGACAGTTTTAGTCCATGGAGAGCCAGGTACCGTTCCCTGAGGAGTTCTAGCTGCGATCGTGCCTGACCCGCCCTGTCCTAGGCTGCTGGCGTAGCACCATGGTGCCGGAACAGGTCCTGTGTCCTTTGGGCCCACTGAGTACCTGGGGACACTCAGCACTGAGTGACTGCCAGTGGTTTTGGAGTAGCGAGCATCACTATGAACCTCCATAAATAACAAAGCTTGGTGTCATCTTGCTGATCTCCATCCCGGAGCCAGGACGTCATAGGACAACATGAGACTCACGCTCCAGCCCAACTGTCCACAGATCAGGCAAACGAGCTATTTCCAGACAAATGGCTCATTTTTCCGTTTATTTTAATCCACTGCCACAATATTTTCATTGTCCTGATAATAAACTCAGCAGGTCTTTCAATGAAAATACATATGATATAAACCGCAATCCCCACCTCTGCCGGACCAGGAAACAGTGCGGGGCTCTGTCAGGACCCCAGCCCCCTCCACCACCGCCTCCAGTGACAGTGACACATTTCATCTCTCAGTACACAGTGCTGAGCTCAGAAAAGCTCTCAGAGAGAACTTAACTTCCCTTGTTAGTCACATGTAATTGTTTAAATTAATCAGACTCTAAAACATATTTAATACAAAAACTATAAATGTACCCCTAAATAAATCTTTTCAAGACCCAGCATTGACCATTATTAATTCAAGGTCTGATACTTAATTCTAACCTCACGTCAACCATAATAATCCTTCCCTTCACATTTTCCTATATGTCATTTCTAGATATGTCTTCTTTACATGGGAGGAACTTTAAATACACTGATATTTTGTATTTTGACCCATATTCCTTCCCATCATGTGTTTAAATCATCGACATTTGTATTTCTGGACCCACGACTGTAGACCGTCCTGTAGAAGAGGAACCTGACCATCAGATTTGCGGTCCACTGCAGACTAAACATCAACCAGCCAAACAGCCTTCCGCTATGCTGAGGTTATAAGTTGTGGATGACTTCATTGATCTCACCTCATGATTCCCTCCATGGAGTTAAGGTTGGTTTTCTGCTACTGTTTCCACCAAAACTGTAACTCTACTTTATAAATTAAAAATCACCTTTAATGGCAGTCATTAAAACAATATCATATTCCACATGAGGAAACTAGTCAATCTCCTTTTGTAATAATAATTCCGGAGAAACTTCTGATCAGACAGCAGGAGACTGACAAGCGCAACCTCTCCAAGTTCTGCTGCCTGTTGTCCTGCTGGAGTGGGTGCTGGGATTTGTTTGTCATTGGGAGACCCAAGCCTGAGTCATTATTTCCACCAAACATGGTAAATCCTGAGGCCCACGCCCCACTGAGCTTCTCTGATGTCATCCTGGGGTCTAAAGCACTCACCGCTCCCCTGTCAGCAGCCTCAGCCCCACAGGAGTCAGAGCCCCCCAGGAAGGGCCCTGTGAGTCACCGCATGGGCACAACACCGGAGCTCACCCTCAGCTGCAGACACTGTGCGTTCACCTCACAGTGCTTCTTCATTCCAACAATATGAAAAGTAGAACCTCCTCATCGGATATTATTTCCAGTTTTACAAGTGTCTCAGCTTGGTTATACCCCAGAACTGAAATCACGGCTCACACCAGTTCCATTCAGTAACTGACTGACTTAGGTGGATACCGCACCATCCCCAGGAACAGTGGCCTGGTACAGGAGCTCTGGACATGATTTCACCACAAACACTCAAACCTAAATGACTGCATGGCCTGATTTTCTAATGTACTTGTAAATTTGACATTTTTTTTTTGTTTCTTTGTTATTAGGGAATCTTTTATTTGTTGAATTTTCTCTCTGCTTAGGCATTATCGTATTGTATTATGTACTGTCTCCTAAAATATACTCATCTGTACCCCCATGGCCAAAGCAAAATCATATAAATGTCATTAAATCTGGGCTATTCCAGAAGTCAGCAGAGAGGGTTATTTTCTGAGGTTTTCCCCTCAGTCTCCGGAGAGAGAAATGTCCCCTGTCTACTTCTCAAGCTCGTATTAGCCACCAACATGACTCAAACTTACTAATTTAATCCTAGAAATAAATGGAGGTATTATTATCATAAACAAAGTATCCCACACACTGTGAAAATAATTATAATCTAAAATTTCAGATCTGTTTTTTGTACAATGGCATAAAAATTAAAAACATTGCTGCAGCAAATCTAAAAAGAGAAATTGTATTAGGATTTCCTCCTTTTAATGCCCCTAAGAAAATATTATTTTCACCACTACAGCAACTTCATTCTTATACTGTAAAATGTCTTCAACTATGGACATCACCTAAATATACCAAAACATGAGTTTAAAGCCAATAATGAGACATCAAGGTACTAATAATATTATAGCTTCTTTTAAACAGCAAAATGCTGTCTTCTCTGTATTTTGAGGCTCAGGCAAGAGGATATCAGTTTGGACAGTTGAAGAGCTGATTAAGTCCACACCCAAGCTCTCTCCTTGTCCGGCCACCTCAGCCCTGCGCTGTGTCCCTGGCACCGGATACCACCCAGCTAGGACTGAGCTGTGTCCGGAACCCAGGACCTGGTCCAAGGAGCCATCCCCCGGGGAGACAGAGCCCAGCCCCTCCTCGCAGGCACAGCTGCTCCTGAGCTCAGCTGCTGTCCCTGCCCTGGAGCGGCCCCCTGGGGGCCCTGCTGCAGCTGCCCCTTTGGGATGTGAGTGACTCTCCTGCTGCCCTCCTGCCCCAGCCTCCCTGTGTGCTGACTCCTCCTCAGGAGAGCTCTGAGCACGTACAGCGCTTTGTGCAAAGAGCCTGGAGTGTGTGGGATCAGCAGCTTCTCTCTGCTTTTAAGGCCAAGAGAGAAAACAGCGGTTTCCTACCTGCATTCCTTAATAGAGTTGCTGGGAGGACTGTCAGTCTTTTACTAGTGTTGATTATTTTTTTATTTCAGTTTCTAAAATATGGAGTAAGAGAACACTGACCCTGTTCCAATCCCCCATACCTAAGCATTCTGTCCAGGACTCAATTTCCCCTTTTCCCCCAGGAGAGTGACCACGGGGGACCGACCTGGACCACGGCTGTGACAGAGCCAGGGCAGGGTCCAACCTGCCCCTGAGCCACCTGAGATGCAGCCCTGGGCCCTGCGCTTGAGGCCCCTCCTGCTCTGGCTGCTGCTGCCCTGGCCAGGTGCAGGTGAGTGAGGGGGAGCGGGCGGGCTGGACCCTCCTGCCCTCCCCTGCACAGAGGCCTGGGCCTGCGCTGCCGCCCTGAGGGTCTGGGCCTGGCCTGGGCTGCCCTCTCTGTCCTCCTTCCCTTCCCTCTCTCCTTGCTGTTCAGGGTAGAATGCCTCAGGTCCTCAAGCATATATTTTATTAATACTGTGCAAATTAAGATGTTCCAGCAATCTTTTTTGAGTAATTCTTTTCAGTTTTTTATCTCGTTTTCTTTATGTATTTTTAAGTGTATGTTTTATTTTTACATGGTTATAGTACTTAGCAGTCATCCCAGAAGATTAATTCATGTACATAGCACATCTTAATTCTCTTCTTTTGTCATTTCCCTGCTCAATTTCAAAATCCCTACTTCCATATTTTTCCTTTGACCTCTTTTCTGAAAACCTTGTCTAAAATTGACTCTTTACACCTCATGAATCTCTCTAAAGTCACTCACTGCCTCCTGCTGGACCCCCTGAGTCAGACCTGTGCCCGGGGCCAGACTCAGCCCACACCGCTGGGGCACCTTGGACAGGGTCTTTGATGTGTTTTCCATTTTGATTTTGGAGAGGATATTTCATGCTTCGTTCTCTTTTTTATTTCATATTAGGCTGTGAATAGAAGGAGTCAGTGCACACAAATTCCTAATTGTCATCTGCGACACGATTGGAATACATCTTTCAATTTTTTTAACAACTGCTTCAGGTTCAAAAAAGTATAACCTGATAACATTAAATACCATTTCTGACATGGAAATGGTTCCGGTTGAGGACACCGGCACTGCAGATGGGACTGACTGAAATAAATGGGATGTTCAATCGAAATGCAAATCACCAAAGTGAAAGGGAAACTTCAGGACAGCTGAACAGAGAGTCTACAATTATTTTAATGAAGTATATGCTACTGAGAAATAAAATGCATGCACATATCTTACAAAACATGCAAGACAATTTGAGTTATAAAACTAGCTCTGTTGTCTTCCTAGAAGATATCATTTACTAATCCACCAGGGAGCTATTAACAGGAAAAAGGAATTTGTAAAACAAGAGAAAAAGATTACTAAATCTATTCACATCTTTTTTTTTAAACTCAGGCTTGCTTAAGGACTTTCTATACAACAAAAATAGAAAGTCAATACTGTCAGTAAGTAAAAATAGTGAATATGATCAGTAATTAAAAATGAGAATAATGCTGAGATCCAATATTATCCAATGGAAAGCTTTCTAACTTTAAAAAGAAACAAAGAAAAACAAAAATGCCCTTAAATTTGTGGAAACACATTGCCCTAGTGATTTCATTTTGGAAGATATTCCTTAGAAAACATTCGGAAAAAAAAATGATACAATGAATAAAAATGTAAAACATACACTGAGAATGTGAGAACAATCTATTGAAATGATCATCTTTTCCTACAAGCTACTATTAAATGGCTAAGTCTGCTGAATTACTTTTGCAGTGTATTCAAATTTTCAATGATCTCTAGTGAATTTTCATAGAGCTGGGATATCCACTCTCATTTTATAAATATGTGCTCTAGAAAATGCTTCCAGTTAAACCCTGTGCCTACGATTCAGATTCATATGAATGCCCTGCAGGTTGGTCCCAGGAGCCCTGCTGCTCCAGGGATTTTACTCATTTTAATCCCCCATGGGACATGGAATCCAGTTCATCTCCCTGCCTCCCTGTTTCCACATGGCCGGCAGAATCCTAGCTGTGTGGAAGGCCTTTTGCTGCCAAAATAATCTTTCTTTTCATCAATATTTTAAAAAGCAAATAGTACTAAAAGATTTATTTTAAAATTAGAATTTCTATTGTCTACCTAAAATTTCCTAAAATTTCTTGCTATCTCTTCTGAATTTTGCTTCCAGTATTCACATATTTCTAAATATGTGAACTGTGCACACATTACTTTTTCTGGCCCAGCATGGGCTTCCTAGACGTGAGCTGACCTCTGGATTATCCCCCTGCTCTCCTCTCTCTTCCTCCTTCACATGCTGCTCATACTTAGGGCAGATGCAGGTCACACTCACACGGTGCTGTACTCAAACCATGGGAGAGTCATTGGCAGAAACACAGGGGAACTCACCCAAGAACTCCCCGTGGGGAACTTTTCATTTTCTCTGAAGTTCGCATTGGCCTTGGCTTTCTCATTTCCATGGTGGCTGTAAGTTTTGTTTCTCCTGAATGTTATGCTATGTTTCTGTGATACATGTCTCACATATTCAAAACTTGTATTTTGTTCATAGAATTCTCCTTCCCTAACCTCTGATCCTATGCACCAATGTGGAATTTTCTCTTGCTGCTTTGCTCTGTCGAGATCTATATTCTCTGTAACTTTATCTTGGTTTTCTGTTACATTTTGCTGATTCATTTCCCTGTGAGTCCAAAAAGGAACTGTCTTAGTTGCTTTCTCATTGCTGGGAAAAAATACCTGACTCAGTTTAAAGGAGGAGAGTTTATATTCGCTCACATTTTGGGCCACAGTCCAGTGCTGTCAGTGCAGCACAGCACAGTAGAGGGGACTGGGGGAGGGAGGGGCTCAAGGCATGGGGAACCGGAAGCAGAGAGTCAAGAAAGGATCCCGGGAGACATCACCTTCCTGGGTCACACTCGCAGTGACTGTGTCTCAGACCACCCCCGCCTCCTAACAGTGAGTCAGCTGTGATGGCCCTGTAATCCTGCACCATCCATAAGGCCCTGCCTGTATCCAATGAGGCTTTTCGGGAACATCTAGATATAAACTGTAACACAACTACAAAGGTGAAACAGTTTGAAGCCTTCGCTATAGCAATGTGTGAAGCACTATGTCATGAATTTCAGATTACAGTGTAGAAAGTTGAATATTTACTCCTGAATCATGAATATGAGAGCGTTTTCATGCCGTAAAGTAAGGGGTGCATAGGAGGACTGTAAAACCCTTCAGAGCCGCAGAGAAGGCCTCTCCCCCTCTGGTGAGTGAGCCGCAGTGCGGATCCCCTGGAATCCCTGCCCTGTATCAGTGCTGCTCACTCTTCCCCCTGTGCATCGCTCACCACTCAGACTCACGGCTGGGAGTTCTCAGCTGCTGCATGGGCGAGCTCATTGCCCTTCTCTCCATCAGATATGCCCACGGGGGATTCTCGACTTTGACATTTACTTTCCTGTGAGTTTTGTCTGAGATTTCAATGCTGATAGCTTCAAAGGGAGTGAAAATGGAGTGGCTAAAGAGAATTACTTAAAGGATTTCTGTGCTTAAATATTGGCACTAGTTTTAGAGTGGAGGAGAGACCCAGGTCATAAACCCTCCTGTGTCTGTGATCCCTGGAAATCTTCTACACAGCATCAGCAGCTACTGAGCTCCTTTCCCTCTGGCATCCAGGGCCATCTCTGGCATCTTGGGAAGGTGGCTTTTTCTCTGCAGTGTTTTCTCTAGATCCAGCATCACTCATGAGCTTCGGATTCAGTCTGCAGGGTGAGATGGAGCAAGGCCCCGAGAGCTGCTCATGCAGAGCTGATGAGGGCTGGGTCTGCCCTCCTCTGTCAGCACTCAGGTCCCTGGGGGAGGAGAGGTCTTTCTATTGCTCATCTTCCATGATAGGCATTCTAGTGAGCAGCATTTCAAAGCAGCTAGAAATATAATGAATTGGATAAAGAATCTCTTTTGTTGGTAAGAGAATGAGTAAATTGTGCTATATCAGAATTATTCATTTTTTATAATTCATCAATTTCACTCTGCCTCTTCAGGTTCTGATTCCATGATGTCAGTTTTATTTCATAAGAACTGTTGCATGTAATAAAATATACACAAATGTAAAAAGGTATTTTGAAATTTAAAATGCTCAGAAATCTGAAACATTTTGAACATACTCTGCTATGGTCGACCAGAAGTTTCAGATTACACAGCAGTTGGAATGTAGGAGCATTTCAACTTTGGAATTTAATTACTAACGTGATTCATCTGATAAAGCAATGCAAATATTCCAAAGCACACAGAGTTCTAAAAACTAAAACTCTTCTGACCTTGAGCATGTGGATATGGGATATTTATTTTGTATCTTCAATGTATTTCCTCACTCACTGTTTCCACAGTGTGCTAACCTAGTGTCACACTAATAACAATAATAGCTCATGTTAATATATTTTCAATGTTGGAAATGTACTTTAAAATTAAAAGAGTGAAATTCCTACTTGGAATTTTACCCATGGTCTTTGAAAGAGTCTTATGTTTTGGGGTGTGTGTGTGTGTGTGTGTGTGTGCCATTTTCATTGTGATCAGGTCATTTAGTTAAGAATTTTATGTTTGTAAAATACTTGAGTTTAACTTTGGTGGTGACTTGACACTCATGTGTCATATCTGACACCATAGTCTCTGGATGTTTCTGTTGGCTGCTGGGTGGCTTTTAGTGCTTTCTTAACACTCCCCAGCTCTGAAATTCCTCAGCACCAGCTGTGTGTCCAGTGCTGCAGGTCAGTCCTGACCCAGCTGCAGAACAAGTGCAGGGCAGGGCAGCAGCGCAGTCCCAGTGCCTGCCCTGCCCACCCCAGCTGCACACGACCCAGGTCACCTGCGCCCCTGCTCTGCTGAACGCAGGGAGAAGAGTTCCTATGCTTACTTCTCGGGAATCATTAAAGGACAGGATCTCCTGCCCGCTGCAGAAGTCCCTTCCACAGTGTAGAAAGAACTAAACAGCCTTGTTAAGTTTTAAAGCAGAGTGTGGTGCACAGCATGAATAATCAACTCACAAAACTGATTAAATCACATAAAACCAGTCATGAAAATGCTCCAACAGTAAGGAATCTCCCAGCCTACTGAACCATGCAGATGTGTTATTGTAAAAAAAGGCATCTTTCTTTAATGAGCAGTGGAAACACTGTTTGCTGCATGTTTTTCTTTCTTTGTCTTGAAAGTGAAGCAGCCATTGATATCAGTGAATTGTCTTTTCCCAAAGGAAAATCGAATGCTTTCTGCTTTTATGTCACACTGACAGACACAGCGTGGAGCGCGGTCCCAGGGCTCACTGCACAGTGAGGAGGGGCAGCAGCTCTCTCTTCACTGGGGCTCACGCTCTCATCTGATGGCTCCCAGGGCCTTAAGGGAGATGTTTCTGGGATATAACACTAAGCAGAAGCTCATGGGGCTAAAAAGGGTTTACACACAAGAGCAGGAAAAGGAAGTTTTCTAAAGAAAGTAAGAGAGAGATAGAACTTCACTTGGAAAGCAGAGAGAAATTCAAATTTTTTTAAAATTTTTTAAATTATCGTAATGCTACTCACAGGTTCCCTGTTGTAATTTTATACTATTTTGTACACATCCTTTTGTATTCATTTTCAGTTTTTAAATGTAATTTAATTTTATTAATATATGTTTATATAGTTCATGCAGGTCTTTTCTCTAATCCCCTTCCCCTTCCCTCCCCTCCTGCTCCTCCTCTCGTTCCCCTACCCCCTTTATTGGGCTTGTTCATATTAATTATCTTTTCTCATATTATGGCATAGAGTACTTACCTTGAATAGAGTTATTAGGATCCTGTACAGTGCACAAATGTATTCTTCTCATTTCCCCTTCCCCTCCTCCTCACCCCCTCCGTGTTCCCTTGGACCACTTCCCTCCTGGACGACATCTGTCCCATTGTCTCTTTCTGTCCATCCTTTATCACTTTCTTCGTTTGTACTTTGCCTCACTCTAATGAGAGATACCACGGTATTCAAGCTTTTGTATCTGATTTGTTTCACTCAATATCATATTTTCCAGGTGCATCCATTTTCCGGCAAATGACTCACATTTGTCATTCTTTAGAGACTAATATTCTTTGTATTACTCCATTATATATAGACACCACATTTTCTTTATCCCATCTTCTGTAGGCAAGTAACTTCCTTGCGTGATTCTAGTCTTAGTTTTCACGCCCCGGTTACACCTGTTATCCTTCCACTGCAAAGCCTGAGTTCACTCAGACCCAGGACCTCTTTGTGCAGAGTCTGATCTGGCCTGAGTTCTTGGGTAAGGAGCTCTCTCTGTCCCTCTTCCCGTGTGTAATGGTGGATTCGGCAGACACATTCACAGGCACTGAATTGTCCACCGAGTCAGGATTTTTGCTCTGCAGTCAATACAAATACAGCCGTAGGAGTCTAATCCATTTCCATGGTGTCTGTCAGGGCTGACTGAGACAAGACACGCCACCAGCCCCTGTTGTAGGTCTCCATTCAGCAGTGGGAAAATGGAGCCAGTGTGTACCTCTGATCCTGAGTAAGTCAGGCTGAATCAGGGGCCTTACTGCAGGTCTCAGCTCAGTGACCTCCAGTCCCTGCCTATTAGCAGGACTCACTGCAATCTGCTGTCCAACTGCCAACAGTATCCAGTGACTAAGATTTCCTCCTCTACTCTGAGACTTCGTCATTATGAAGTCCCCAAGGGGCTGCTCTGGGACTGAAGTTCAGACTCCCAGCCCTTCCCCACAGTGCCTTCCTGTCCGTGCCTGCACTGTGCGGCTCTGTCCCGGGCATTTGTAAGGCAGACACTCACCACCTGGTACCACTGAAGTCACTCAGGACAGAGACTCATGTTCTTCCCGCTGTCTCCCACTCCAGACTTCAGACCCCTTGTCCTGGAGAAGCCAAGCTGCTGGAACTCACTGCCCCGCCCTCTTTTCCTCTTTCCTCTGTGTTTCTTATTGATGTTCTCTGAGTCTCTCCATTGTGGCTCCTCTACTCAGCCATGTTGGACCTTCCAGAACATTCCTTCTCAGAGGATCTTCCCTCAGCTTCTGTGATGTTACTTTTCCTTTAGTCATTCATGTTGACTCTCCTATTCCAGACTTTTGCCTTGTTCAGGAGCAGGGCTCTTACTTAACTCAAATTTCTGCTGTGCCTTGGAGTGTTAGTGTATAAGAACCAGGCCTGAGTTGGTGGTGCCTGAGGCAAGTTGTGCGATCCACCTTGTGGAATTAGCCTGGAGACAGCCCGCAGGTCAGAGCATTCTGATGGAGACACAGATATTAATTTTCCTTAATAAGAATAGAGAATGTCTTTCTACACTTTGCTTAGAAAAACATTAGTTTTAGTGCTTTCACATTTGTTTGGCTCATATGACTGTATGACACTGGGAGATATATACTGCTTTAAAGCAGCAAAATGCTTGACACTTTAAAATATTAATTTTATTTCCCATTATTATGTGTAATGTGTTAATGTATTAAAGCACTCACTGACTGAAATTCTTCATCTATCAAACAATAATGCTCTCTAATACCCAGAGTGATAAGAATTAAATACACTACTTCATATGAATTTGACTTACAAACCTAAGCAAACGGGGAAACATTAATTTAGCTTAAGGTCCTTTGACTACTGTAAGTTTAGTCCAATGCCTGTGACCTCTTATACTAAATGTGAACCTGCACCTCCTACTGCAGCTCTGCTCTTCCCCTGTCCAAGTTCATCAGGTTAGATGACCTGGTGTCATTTCTGTCTGGGCAGAAAGCCCCCACCATGCCTGCCACACTGTAAGTAATGCCTCTGTCCTCTTCTTAATCACTTCCAGGGCAGATACAAGTGAAGGGAGCAATGTCACCAATCATTGCCCTGGTGGGAGAAATGGCTGTACTTCCCTGTCACCTCAGCCCACCCATGGATGCTCAGAACATGGAGATCAGGTGGTACCGTGACCAGCAATCAGTAGTGGTGCATGAGTACAGAAATTCTCAGGACCACACGGAGCAGCAGAGTCTCGAATACCAAGGGAGGACAGAGCTCCTGAGGGAGAACATCACCCAAGGCCAGGTGGCCCTGAGGATCAATCCCCTCCTCCCTGGAGATGAAGGACAGTACAGCTGTGTCTTTGCAGGATCCTCACAGCTCAGCCAAGCAGAGTTTGAACTGCTTGTGGCAGGTGAGCAATGAAAATGCTGAATTTATATGTTTTTGTCCAACCAGGACTCAACTGTATGTGTGAAAATTGTGGCTGAGTCTGTACAAGCAAAACAATGGAATGGCAGGTGTTACAGCTAATTAGTCTTTATAGAGTGATTTATACTTTAAAGGAAAAATATTCCTAACATTTTCATTTTCCAAAATAGTTGCTGAAGAGGAGATTTGATCCTGGAACCCAGTATGTTCTGATTCTAAGAGTCTCAGGACACATCTCAGTCTAGGGATTTCCTGCTCACCTGCTAGACCCAGGAGGAGGTGCACAGGGACAGGAAGGACCTGGCAGCCGACTCTCAAACCCTGGGTTTCTACACCTCACTCCCTTCCATCCTGGATGTGCTCCTCCCTATCACACGTGCTCCTGCCCACTCTTCCTCTGTCACCTGTGCACCCGGATCTCTGCAGAAGCCTGAGCTGTTCCCTCCCCTCCCCCAGACATGGACAGCAGGGAAAACCTGTCCCAAGGAGAAGGAAAGGTAAGGGAGGCTTTGTAGCTCAACCATGAACTGAGCTCAAATCAGAGCTCTCTGCAGGTGTCACAGGGCCATCTGCTGAGCTCAGGATGGGTTCCTCTTTGTCTCCCTTCAAAGATTTCAGAAGAAACCAATGAAATCATCACTAATAACAAAATCTTGACCTTCATGATACAGGAAGCCCTTGCTCTCCACATCCATCAATCTATGCGTGCTTCCTGTGCTTCTTCACTGCCACCGTCTCTGAAAGCCCGAGGCTGCTGGAAGAATAATCTGTGTAGCACAGCAGTTCTAGCCAGGAATAAAGTGACCATTGTCTCATAGTTACCTAATAAATCAGCAAGTCATACAATTCTTACACATTTTAGGAGTCTCCAGAAAAGAAACTTACTGGCAAGTTTTATACAGAATTTCTGCACACCAGTACCTTCATTCCTGTACCAGTCGGTGTTTCACTAGAGAAACAGATATAACCCAAGACATGCAGATGTACAAGATATTAGAAGATTGAATTACAGTGGTCACCAAAGTGTCAGATGATGAAGCGTGCAGAGGGTGTCTGCATGATGGAGACTGAAGATTTCAGTCGCGGTCTGGAGCTCACTGCAGTGTCCCGTGTAAGTCTTTATCAGCTGAACAGGTCTGTGATGAAAGGCTGAAAGGTCCGTGCCAGGAGGGTGAGAGTCCACTCCTGAAGGCTGAAAGATCAGAGGCGGAAGCGGAAGAGTCTACACTAGAAGCCAGAAGATGACATCCAGGACTAACGTGAAGCCTGGAGCTCCTCTGAAGTGCAGAATCCAGTCCGTTCATCCTCATTGCCTCTTTACACCCTCCAAGTTATAGGCTGCCTTAGCGTAGGTTCTGGGCACCCCCTAGGGTGCAGAATTGCTGAACAGATTTGATTAAATTCCTAAACTTCTCAAGTTGACACAATCAACAATTACAATACTTCTCTCCACCCAATATCTGTGGTCCTGGGCCCGAGGTCAGCACCTGTCTGGGCTTAAGAAGCCTCCATCTTCCAGCAGGTGCCCTGGAGTCTGCCCCGCAGGTGCCCACTGCATGTAAAGGAGCAGCACCTGCCAGATGCACTTGCCCAGGAGCCTGCAGGGCTGACTGTGCCCGTCCCCCACCCAGCCCCACATTCTGGTGAGATCCTCTTCTGTGAGAAGAACTGGAGAGACTCAAGTGGGGCATGGTGGCGCACTTGGGAGGCTGAGGTAGGAGGAGTGTTGTGAGTTCGAGGCCGGCTTGGGCTACAGCATGAGCACAAGGCCGGCCTGAGCTACACAGTGCGATCCTGCCTCAAAAAACCAGGGCCAGGAGTTTGGCTCAGTGGCTTAAGCGCCTGTCTGGCAGGCTCGAAGTTGAGTTTGATCCCCAGTGCCACAAAAAATAAAGAAAGAAAGAAAAGAAAAAAAAAGAACTGGAGAGACTCCTACACATCCACTCCTAGAGGATATGCAGTCATTTTCTAGAATATGTGCAACTGTGCCCAGTAAGTTTAGTTATTTTAATTAAAAAAAAAAAAACCTCATGAGTGACTTTGAATCTGAGGCCAGCTCATCTGCTGTGTCTCCTGGCGCATTCCTTCAGTCCTCTGGAGCAGCCTGACTTGTCCTGTCCTGAGAGTTCTCTTATTTCACAGAGGGCTTCCACACCGCATGGGAATCAGCTTCCCTTCTGCTCCGCACTTTATTCCCGCACACTCAGCAGCAATCACATCCCACCCTGAAGCTCCTGGCTGGACCCAGCTGTCCTGCCTGCCCTGGAGTTTGTTCTGACACCAGCAATGTTTCCCTGACCACCTGCTGGGGTCTCTGTTCTGATCTCAGGGGTCCAGCAGGAGAGTTTTTCAGAGGTGTCACCTCTCTGAGTTCTAGAAAGGAGTAAGGCAGGAGTGGTTGTACAATCTACCTAAGCAGATCAAGCACAACAGAAATTAAAAGAAAGGTAAATCCACTTCCTGCCTATATCCACCAGAGACAATGTGCTTTAATCCCACTCACTTCTTCATGAAGCCAGAGCAAACTAAGCATGTTCAAAAGGCTCAGTTCGTTTTCTCGTGTGCCATGAGCATAAGATACAGTGAAGCCTTGGTTTGCGAGCATAGTGTGTTCCAGAAACATGCTCACAATCCAGAGCACTCGTGAGGAGATTTCTGCTTAAGAAATAATGGGATCTCAGATGATTTGTTCCACAACCTAAAAATGTTCATATAAAAATGATTCCAATACTATCATATAATTCAAAATAATAAAGAAAATACAAAATATGAACAAAATGAGAAAAATCACCTGTCCTTATCTTTGAAATGATACATGTGAGTTAGATGGGAGAGAAGGGTCATTGTGTAGCATGACTTTCACTATCACAAAAGAATCACTGCCATCTATTGAGTCGATTGAATCTTTTTCTTTTCATGTGACTTTAACAAGAAACCTGTCCACTGGCATTTTCTTTTGCCTCCTCCTGGGCATTTTGCTGAAATGTGTCATTGCATTGTGTCAAACAGATGTGTTGCTCATACTGCTGCAGTCTTATTTTGGTGTTGATTTTCTACAACATTTTGCGCTGCTTCCCACATTTTACACGTCTCCCTAATCTCATGTGCAGTGAAGAATTCCTCAGCCTGTATCCTTCTCCTCTGCAGACAAGATCTTCTCTACGAACACTCGCTGTTGGAACAGAGGATCATCTAAAACCCCAGGAGGAGAGGGAGAAAGAGAGAGAGAGGCCGTTGGCTCAGTTGTGGTCATGTGACATTCAATATTAAGGACTACACTTATTGTCAGAGGTCTCCTGATTATCAAGTTAAAGTTCATCAGAAATGTTTGATCCTCATTTTGAACACACACAAAAGAAGTGACTTGCAATCTTAGGTTTTTATATTCTGAATTTGCGGCCCTATAGTTAAGTACTATATTTGCAGATGTAATTTTTTACGCTGTGTCTTTGAGATTCAAAAGTGAAATAATAAGCAGATGTGTTTGGCAGAGTTCAAATGTTTTCTATGGAAAAATTTATCCCTAAATTTACTGGTGTCCTTTTTCTATATTCTCCAGGAAATTTTCTCTGTGTTTAATAATATGGGAAATATTTTATTCTTATGTTTTCTCTTCTGACACACTAGCAGAAGTACATTCTATACTGATTCAATGTTTTTCCTTGCTCCACATGAATTCATCTCAAAGGGCACCTGAATCCCTGGGCTGATTGTTCAGAGCTGAACCTCATGAGCCCTCTCTGAGGAGCCTGTGCTTTGTCATCTGTGTGGCTGCTGGCCCTGGTTTCTTTAGTCCACCCCATCCTCCTGGAGGAGTCAGTGTGGCCCGGGTCAGGAACCTGTTCCCACTGGAGACGCAGTCTCTGCAGGAACCCAGAGCCCCGACCCTGCCCCTCACTCATTGTCTCCCCTTTGAGGAGACGCTGTGCTGCCCTCAGCAGGGCTGCTCTTCTCTGCAGCTCAGCCCTGCAGCTTCACCTCCTGCTCCTGGCTCCATTTTCCTCTCCCCACCCCTCCCCCTAGACCAGTGCTGTAGACAGACACAGCCATGGGGCAGGTGAGGAATCCGTGCTGCTGTGCGCTGCCCTGCTGCATGCTGTGCTTCATCCTGAGCCAGGGCCCCTGTGAGGAGCAAGAAGCAAGGGGCCTGGGGTGGGAGAGTGGGGGACACTGTGAGGTCTCCGCGGCCTTCACTCTGAGGCTCCCGCTCCCCTCAGTGAAGCCTTCCTGTCCACTGTGAGGATGAATGAAAATCAGTGCTGGGGAGGGAAGTGAAGCTGATGCAGTGGCTCTGTGCCTTTCCCTCAGAGTCACTTGCTGAAGGACACTCAGAGTATGTCCAGCTCATTGCTTCCATCAGCATCTTAAGTCTGGTCCTAAATAAATGGTGCACTGGACCTGTGCAGTGCTTAGCTGGAGGTGCGCACACAGACAGGACATACAGGTAGACATAGCGCCCCAGACGGTGCTCTGGCTGTGGGTAGTTCTGAAATTTTACGCTGAAATGATGCTGAGTAAAATGGATCAGTTTTTAGTTTCATCCACCACGGTACACGTGCTCCACACACACACTGCTGGTGTCTGATGGACTGGGCCACCATGACAGGATTGTACCCACTTCACAGGTTCTTGTGGAAAGTTCTACAGATCGAGAAGAGCTGAATGCTGTGAAATCAACTGTATTTTACCAAAGAAACCCACGAGATGCTGTGTGATCTGCAGCTCTCAGGCTGCAGCTGGAGGGACAGAGTATTTCACCACCACCTCGGGAGTCAGCAGATGGAGGGATAAATAATACCTCCAAGGGGAAGGAGGAAAGGAAACAAAAGAAGCAGAACTACTTGTATTGGATATTTTGCTAAGTGCTAGGAGGGTTAACTTCATTCATTTAAATCATTTTTGGGGAAACACTTTTTGGCAAGCATTTCTGTAATTCAGTTTTCACAAACACAGAGTTGTGATTCAGAGAGGTGAATTAGTAAGCACAAAATGAATAGCCCGTCTGACATGTTTGTAAGCTGAAAAAGCATTATTTTCCCTCTCATGATTCCTCCAGCCTCAGGTGCACCTCCTCATATCTACATCCAGCCTGCGCACAGGGCGAGCATCACGCTGACCTGCTCGTCCTCGGGGTGGTACCCAGACCCTGCGCTCCAGTGGAGGGACCCACAAGGACAGCTTATGACACCTGACTCAGAGACCAGATCTGAACAAGAAGATGGCCTGGTCCACGTGGAAAGCTCTGTCACAGTGGAGGAAAGCTCAAGAGCAGAGGTGTCCTGCGTGATCGGGAACCCTGTGCTCAGAGAGGAGAAGGAGGCGCGTCTCTCAGTGGCAGGTGAGTTCCCCCAGAGCCCTCATTCTGCGAGGTCAGTGCTGAGGGGGGAGGGGGACCAGCGATGACCCCTGATGGGGAGACTGGGAGGATGGTCCACGTCACACAGTTCCAACTCTTTATTTGGAAAGTTGGCTAAATATACACATTTTTCTGTTTTTATTGGTTGTGTAATAAACCACTATTTCACATTATAATAAGATAAGCCAAACATGTAAGTGTAAGAATATTTTGAGGAATGTGTTGAAGTTCATTCCCAACTTGTCAAATGCCATTTACCAAGGGAGACTCCTGCATAACAATATGGAGTTTCTTCTTCCTCTCCTCACACTGAGTTGAAATCCTGGCACCGCCACCTGCAGGCCCTGGGGCCCTGGACAAGCTCTGCCCACTGTCTGTCCGTCCCCTGTTAAACAGGAATGACCCCGCTGTCCGGGTCTTCAGACCGCCCTGAGGAGTCGCTCACACGCGGCGTCTGAGGGGGAGCAGAGCTCTCCCCGCGGTCCGCGCTGGGCTCTGTCCACTGCGACGCTCACGGGAACCCAGTGCGGCCCCAGTGCTCCCTGCGCCTCCTGGGCTGTTTTCCTGGGTCACAGAGAAACCACGCGGCCGGGACCCCGCTGTTCCTGTCCTGTGCGTTTGTTCTCCCTGCAGCCTCAGCTTTGCCCCTCTCTCCTTTCCTCCCCATCTCCTGCCCCGCCCCAGCCCGCACAGCCCCGACGCCCATGGCGCTGCCTGCTGGGCTCCTTCTGTCTCCTCCCAGGAGCGGTTTCCCGCTGTCCTGGACACCTGCGCCCTTTCCAGGAGCCTCGGCCAGCTCGGGTGCACTAAGCGCCTCTCTGCGCTCCCGTTTATTCTGAGTTGTGTTTTTCTGTGGTAGTGTAGATATTGTAATCTCATTTTTTAATCTCTCCACTGATTAGTAACTTAATGCCAAATACATATTGCCAAATTGATATGAAAATTAATGTCTTTTGAAATTAGTATAAAATGGCCTTTACCTGAAGGATAAAATGTCCTTTTTGTGCTGTAGTTTGTGAACTTACAGACATTAAATGTAGATAAATAGAAAACTGTTGAAGAACTGTGAGGAGAAATTTATCATCAGAGCAGTAAGTTTCCAAGGAGCACCTTAGAAAACCAAGATTTGCAGTGGTACAGTAGCCTGCATGTTGCAGTCAGACTTTGATGCCCATAGAGGATTGCAGAATAGTTTTGAGAGAATGAAGAGCTGGAGTTAGGAAATATAATTTTCATTAATCCTAATGACAGAGATTCCTCAAACCTGTATGGAAGAGTACCACATAGAGACGACATCTTCATATTTATATAATTTGAACCAATTATGCATAGGTAATTAAACATCAGTTATCTCATTCATTTATTAACATGTAAGCATGTATTTAAAATTATGGAAGAAAGATTGCTCTTGCATGAGATGTCTTTATTTCTCCTCTGATCTCACAACTTCACATAGATAAACAGTGGTATCATCCTGGCTCATTCTTTCAATTTGTCATCCACAGTCACTCCTCTCAGATGATTCCTTGCTGTGAGCTGGAGTTGTCTTTCAGGCATGGAGGTTGGCATCTTCATGGTTTATCACCTGACCCCATTCCACACCCCCACTTTGATTGCAGAGCGTCTCCCCCTGTGCCCTCAGCATAGCGCTGGGCTCACAGCTGTGCATAGGAGGAAATAACTGGACAGAGAGGAGCCAGGGCGAGTTCACTTGAAGAGTGAGGAGGAGACCCCTGCACTGAGTGCACTTGTGTTTGTTAACACTATTGCACGTTGCATATATAAATATGCCATTCAGTCTGGATGGGAGGTGCATGAATATCTGTTGCAGTAGTTTCTCTATCCAGTGTGTTTCAATATCTTCCAAATTATCCAGGCCCTCGTGGGTCTCACACATCGGGGAAGCAGGGATACAGGAGACCTCAGGTCCTGAGCTCCTGAGAGCTGCAGCGGGGCTGAGGCTCAGCGTCTCCGCCCTGCTTTCTCCCTGGAGAAACCATCTGAGGACTGGAGCCCAGCACCAAGTCAGCCGGTGTCCAGCTGGGTCTCAGCAGTTGCTTCCTGTTTTTCAGAGGCCTTGTTCCACCGGGTCAGCACTTGGGCAGTGGTGGTGACTGTGCTTCTGGCCATCACCTTGATGATTGCTGCTCTTCTTCTCCTGAGATCTAGAAGAGTCCGAGGTAAAGGGGAAACGGTAGGGGTTGACTTCTTCGTGGAGGAATCATGGGACCATAGTGAAGAGTAGCATGGAAAATCTTATTCATTTAAAATTCAACAAGAGAATCTTAAGGAGGAAGAATTCTTTGATTTGCACATTTTTGGCTCTTGTACTTCATTTTCCAGGATTTTCAGTGTTTTTCCTCCTTTTTATTCCTCTCCTTTTGATTCTTTCTGGACTGACTCTGCTTCCCCCACAGGGCAATGGTGACCCTCAACCTGGAGGGTTCCAAGTGCTCCCCAGGCCCACAGCCTCATGGCGTGGAGCTCCCTGCCCGTGACAGTGCACGGCCAGGTGTCCCTCACCACTGCTGCCAAGCACCATCTCGGGGTCCTGCTCAGTGTCCAGGTCAGGGCTGATACACAAATACCAATTAAATGGCAGTGTGATTCTTAGTTATATTTTTTGTTTCTCATAAATTTAAATTCTGTTTTTTTCATGGATTATGGGGTAAGTGACATAAAACTCACAATTTTCACAAAACCTCCCCTGTCTTATAATTAATCTTTATGTGACCTGACACCATGGTGACCTGAACCTCAGGCTCTGCTGGCTTCTCTGGGAATGATGTGTCCGGGTGAGCAGCTGTGGCCAGGAGCTGCCCAATGGAGCTGCCTTGGACACAGCCAGACCCACCTGATTTCAGGAGAAAGGAGAGCAGTGAGGGGTCCGGAGGGAGACTACAAAGTTCAGCCCATCAGGTGGCATCCATGGAAAAGTACAGTGGCAGACAATGAGCCCCCAAAAGTTACCCCAATATTGTTCACCTGTAACACAAGTCACTGCCCTTCCCTTGGATAATAGTTTTGTTTTGGATTAAAAATATTTTGGATGTGTGTGTAGAATACCTCACATGATTCTCTGTAGGTAAAGAAAATTACTGAAAAGTTTTCTCTTCTCTTTGATTTTTAAAACCTTATGAACACATTTCTCTTCTAAGACACAGTATTTGTAATGAAACAGAAACCAAACTCCCTCTCAGGGAGTGCCGAGGCCCCTTTCTGTTCTGTGTCCCACGTTGCTTGCAGCCCTGGGCTGTACTGAGGGCTGCAGAGGTTGCCCTGTGAGAGCAGAGACTGCACCTGGTCAGGGTGAGGTCCCTGTGCATAGGCAGTACCTGGCTAGAGCAGGACCTTGGTAAGAATGTGCTGGGTAGACAGGAAATATTTGCAGTTAACTCAGGAATGTCCTGAGGATATATACAGAACTAATGGAGTAATAAGTTAGCAGTAACAACCTGCTTGTGATAGTCATAGGATAAAAATAATGCCTGCCTTAATGGTAGTCAGATTCTTAAGGAGTTGAGTGGTGTCCCATGGTGGAATCCAGGACAACTGATCCTTTGTGTCCTTCTGCTTCAGACTCCAGAAAGCTGAACGAATGTCCCTAAACTTTCCACAAATCATTCAAAGACAAAGGCTAGGAATAACTTTCGTGGGGTTACAAAAATTAATATTCTTTGCCTTTTTATTTTTTTAGGGAGAATCACTAAGAAACTTGGTAAGTACTGCTTCCATTCCTGAGCTCAGTTGAAAATTCAATCTGTGTGAAATCAAAATATTTATCTCTCTTTATGATTGACTGCAGAACAACAACAAAAACATTTTTCAAATACCCTTTCTGTCTTTCTTCTTCAAAGTCCAGAAAGTTGAACAAATGTTTCCAAATATTTTACAAATCATATAAAAAAAAAAAAAACTAGAAACCACTTTTCTGGGGATTCAAAAATTAATACTTCTTTATGTTTCTTTTAGAGAGTACCATTGAAGAAACTGGTAAGTTCTATTTTCTTTCCTATGCAAAATTGATAGTTCAGTCTGTGTGACACCAAAATGATTATGTCTCTGTGTGATTGCAAAACAAAGACAACTCTGTAAAGGCCCATTCTGTCCTTCTACTTGAAACTGCAGAAAGTTGAACAAATGCTCCCAAACTTTCTATAAACCACAAGAAGAAAAAAACTAGGAATAACTTTCTTGTGGTTACAAAAATTAATATTCTTTGTCTTTTTTTTAGGGAGAATCACTAAAGAACTTGGTAAGTTCTGTTTGCATCCTGAGCTCAGTTGAAAATGCAATCTTTGTGAAATCAAAATATTTATCTCTTTGTGATTGACTACAGAACAACAACAGCAACAACAAAAACATTTTTCGAAGACCCTTTCTGTCTTTCTGTGTCAAACTCCAGAAAGTTGAACCAATGTTTCCAAATATTCTACAAATCATGCCAAAAAAAAAAAAAAAGGCTAGAAACAACTTTTCTGGGGATTCATTCTCCTTTATTTTTCTTTTAGAGAGTACCATTGACGAAAGTGTTAAGTTCTGTTTTCGTTCCTATGCAAAATTGATAATTCAGTCTGTGTGACACCAAAATATTTATGTCTCTGTGTGATTGCAAAACAAAGACAGCTCTTCGTAAAGAACAAAGACAACTCTTCGTAAAGACCCTTTCTGTCCTTCTGCTTCAAACTGCAGAAAGCTGAACAAATGTTCCCAAACTTTCTACAAGCCATACAAAGACAAAGGCTAGGAATAACTTGCTTGTGGTTACAAAAATTAATATTCTTTCCTTTTATTTTAGGGAGAATCACTGAAGCACTTGGTAAGTTCTGTTTGCATTCCTGAGCTCAGGTGAAAATTCAATCTGTGTGAAATCAAAATATTTATCTCTGTGTTACTGACTGCAGAATAGCAACAACAACAAAAACATTTTGCAAAGACCCTTTCTGTTTTTCTGCTTCAAACTCCAGAAAGTTGAACAAATGTTCCCAAATATTCTACTAATCATATCAAGACAAATGCTTGGAACAACTTTTTTGGGGTTTCATAAAGTAATAATCCTTTGCCTCTTTATTTTTTTAGAGACACTCACTAATGAACTTGGTAAGTTTTGTTTTCTTTCCTGAGCTAAATTGAAAATTCTGTGTGTGTCGTCAAATATTTATTATCTGTGTGACTCTTTACAGAACAAAGAAAACTTTTCATAAAGAAATGTAAGTACAGTCCTGATTCTCACCATTGGCACCCCACACCCCTTACCTGCAGCAGCCCTGCCTGCCCCATTACTCTGCTGTCTATCTGTTTTACTGTCTATCTCTTTGCAGGTCTGAAGAAAGCTCGAGGATATGCAGGTAATTGCAAAGGGAACGATTTAAAGTGGCCTCATGTCTGTCACCTCACCTCTGTGGGATTCTAGTGTGAAAGAAAAGGTTTTGCCCAATAATCTGTAAGATGCATGTGAACCGGGAAGACGAGTTCATGCTGGACACGTGCGCCTGAGGTTATGTGAGAACCAACACGCTGAACCTGGGATAGGGTGTGAGAAAAATCTCTCGAATGAATAAACAACGGATGCAGGTTCTGTGTTGCCTCAACACATACCTGATGTATAAATTTATAAAAGGAAAAGTTTTATTTTGTCCCCCCGGATCTGCAAGTTTCAGGTCATGGTCAGTTGGTCCTGCGAGTTTTCCATGTGTATCAGGGCCACAGGTTAGAGCCGGAGCCAAGCAAAACCCCTCACCATGTGGCCGAAAAGAAAAGGGGAGCAGGGTGGCCAGTTCTGCGTGGGCTGTGCCTGTGATCCAGGGGTTCCCCACTGGGCCCCGCGGTGAGAAACCCCGCCCTTCCCAGCCGCACCGGGATGTGAACCCGGGTCCTGGAGGATTCCAGATCCCTGCACAGCACCTCACAGAGCAGGGATGCAGGGAGATCGCCTCACGGCCAGGGCGGGGTCTGCGCGGGGCAGGAGCAGGGGCTGCACCTCCCTGACCCGGGCAGCAGCTCCAGAGCCCTCAGGGCCACGCAAAACTCGTGAGCGCGGGACAGGGCTCCCCTCTCCCCAGCTCCTGCAGCCTCGCGTCCCCAGGGCTGTCAGGCTCTCTCCCCCGCACACGCGATGGCTTTTCTCCTGCAGAGGAAAGCAGTGAGCAGTGACCGGGGCGGGTGAATTTCTCCACTGCGTGTTATCCTGCTTTTCTCCTCTCTTTACAGAAAGCCTCAATAAGTAGTGGGGAATCCTCATTCTCTCTAATGTCTCCCATCTCACTTCTCCCCATCGTGGCCTCATCAAGGTCCAACCCAATAAACAGCCTCCCGCCCCAGGCCGCCCTCGCCTTCTCCTGCTCCTCTCTGACCCTCCTCCTCCCCTCCCCCGCTCTCCTCCCCGCCCTGCCCGGGTCCTCTCCTGAGCATCCTGACCCCGCTGCTCTGTGCTGCTCTCCGGTGACTCTCCCGGTTCCTCTGGGGTCGTTTTCCTCTCTCCGTGTGGACGCGGGGCCCCTGTGTGAGGACCTGGGAAGCCCCGTGAGCATCAGACCCTAGTGACCCCTTTCCCGGGTGGGCGGCCACAGGTCCCCCATTCTCACCGCCCGCGTCCTGGGAACCTCTGAGAGGACAGCACAGATCAGGTGCAGAGCTGAGGTGTCCTGGAAGGAAAGATCTCCACGTCTGTGGGTGGGGCGGGCTCAGGGACCTGCGCTGTGCTCCTTGCCCCCACTTTGGCAGCACTCATGGAATCGAGAGCTCTTTTCTTAAGGCCTACAGGTAATGGATCTCTCCTTTTTATTGCAGAAGACGTAATTCTGGATAAAGACACTGCTCATTCTCAGCTCTTGGTGTCAGATGATGGGAAACGTGTTGTGTGTTTGTCAAACAGTCAACCTGTTCCTGAACGCCGTGAAAGATTTACTACTCTCCGAGCTGTGCTGGGTCGGGACAGCTTCTCTAGTGGCCGCCATTACTGGGAGGTGGACGTAGGAGGGAGTAAAACGTGGGTGATAGGACTGTGCTCCGATTCGGTCAACAGGAAAATGGATTTCAATGAAATTCATCCTGAGAATGGCTTTTGGGCCATTAACAGGAATTATGATATTTACCGGGCTCTTTCTTTACCCGATTATTATTTTAATGTTATAGCTCCTCCCTTGGTAGTGGGGATTTTTTTGCAATGTGAGGAAGGATTGATCGCTTTCTATGATGTGCAGCAATTTACTCTACTCCATACGTTCACAGGCAACTTCACTAAACCCCTGAGACCCTATTTTTTGACTGAGTATCTCTTTCTAGAGAACTATTGTGGCCTTTTCATCCACCCAGTGCCACCACCAGATGAATCTGGTCCGCCATAGAGCTCTTCTGCAGGGCTCATCCCCATGGGCCAGGACGGCACTCAGCGTCCCAGGCATAATGCCCCGAGGGATGGGGTCATTTGCCTCCGAGGCCCAGGCCACTTTGCAGTCATGTGGAAGATTAAGTATTAACCCTGTTATTTGCCCATTTCCACTGCTGACCCCTGCAGCCCCCATTCCCCTTAATAAACTTCCTTTTATCCCTGATGGCTTTGAGAAATGCAACTTCTTCCTGTTCTCCTTCATCTGAGCCTGAGATTATGAAATTAGTTGGCTGCTTCCCTCAGTAGATCACTGCATGCATTTCTCACTGTGCTTTAGAACAGAGTAACAGAATGTTTATATTTCACCTATGACCGTGTCTTCTTGACTGGCAAAGTCAGATGTGCTTATTTGAATGACCACATCTGTGGTTAAATCAGTGCAGGAGATCCCTAACTTGTGGGACAGCAACAGCAACAACCAGCAAAATTGAATCTTATCAACAAGACTAAAGGCAAATCTGAAAAAATATCATATGTAGCTCAACAGCCCTTTTCAATTTCCTTATTCTGTTTAACTTCTAAAATGATGATGATGTATATGGAATACACAAAGGACAATTTGACATTGGGATATGTGCACTTTGTGAAATGTTTACCACAATCACCTGAAGAGAGCCATTGCCTCCCGTGCTGGACAGTGAATCTCCAGATCATGTCCATCTTCTAACTCAAAGTTGTGCCCTTTTACCTATGTTTTCCTGTTGCCCGTCCACCATTATTTTCTGGTAACCAATGTTTTATTCTCTGCTTCTATGGACTTAACATTATGGTACGATTTTTAGATTTCACATGTACAGTGTTTCCTTAATGAATATGAAGCATGGACTTCTCAGTTCGAAGACATTCGCTCTCCTCTGAAGTAAAAGTCTACATAAACTGGGAATACTGAATAGGACCCAAGCCAGTGGTCTCCAGCCTCCGTCATCTTCAACAATGAAAGTTTATGTGCCACCCATGTTCCAGCCTGGGGAAATTATAAAAAAAACACAGCAAAGAAAGAGGAAACTGAATACTAACAAACTGGTGGAGGGACTGAAAAATGTGACAAAACGTGAGAATATTATCCGAGGATTCTCATAAGCATACAGTCACCCTAATGTCCATCATCCCCACTGCTGGTTCTGTGCTGTAGAGAAATGTGACATAAACAGAGAAGCTAGCGCAAGACTTTCTTACCAACTTCTTGATTATTTTGTAAGCCCAGAAACAGTACTCAATTTTCATTAATAGAATTTATGAATAAGTTTTAGAACATTTATACAATTTTATATAATTTAAAGGTAAAACGAAAAAATCATGATTGCATTCAGTAATGTAATTCTCACAGAAATTATGCTGAGAAAAGACACTGAATGGCAAACACCACATACCATTTCCACATTTGGAATTCTCAAACAGACATGCCTATGTTTTCAAAACAAAGTACAGTATTATTTGTTTTGGGGATGGATTTATTGAGTAAAAGAGGACAGAGGAGACTTCCTGGAGGGATGAAAGTGATGTTTTTCATAGTGTAAGGGTTTCATGAATGTGTGCATGAGTGCCACCATATCTGACTATATGATTAAGATTGATGACAACCTGCATCTCCCCTGAGGATCCTTGACTTCTGTCATTCATGTCCTAATGGTGCTGTGTGTAAACATCCTCACAGAATAAGGACTGTGACTATCATAATACAGCAGGTGTAGTAGTGCATCGAGGTCACAACCTACAGATCACATTGTACATGGTGACTTGCATCACTCACTCCTCCATGGGAAGCCAGTGGAGAGGATGCTGAGGCAGTCCTGTGGGAGGTGACGCTGACCGAGTCTGAGGCTACAGGCTCTCCAGTATATAAATTCCTAACTGTGATGTGCATTGTGCAGCTCCAACGCACCTGCAAACTGCAGTGTCCTGAGAGAACCAGACCTCAGCTTCCCCACCAACCCCAAATACCTGAACTGCATTATAGAAATCACAGACTAATGGGTGTCATTTCTGTTTTAAGGAACTAAGTTTTGCGATTGTTTCTCACCTATCATGAGTCACACACTGAACAATAGCTGTGCATTTTATGTCAAAAGAGAATTGTAGATCTCGTGGTATAACTCAGAGGTAAAGCACTTACCTAGCATCCCTGCCTCTTTGAGTCTACTCAGATTCAAAATGAAACAAGACTCCATTTAGTAGGTTTGCTCTTTGTGGAACTGCTTGCAGTTGTTGAAATTGTTTAGGTGAATCTCAAGGTTAAAAATGATGAAGTCACTGACAGTTGGTGAAATATGTTTTAATATGAATGAATGGAAGGAAAAATACATTCTATGATAGTTTTGAATGAACGTGAAAACACCTATTTGTTGATTGATCTGTGTATCAAACTAATTGCAGACATTACACAGTTATTGTAGATACTCCACATAGCATAGAAGCAATCTTTAATGTAAATGTGATGGTGTAAAATGCTAAAATGAGCCAGAAAATTAGAAAAAAATCCCACAATTTCTGTGACAATTACAGTGCACCATCCAGTCTTCACAGGAGATTTGAGAATAGCTGGGGTCGAAGCAAGTGCTGAGTTTCCTTGCTGTCACAGACTTGGAAATAAATGGTTTAAATTAATTTAGACACCAAGTCACTCAGGATAATGCAGCCATCTGCAGTAGAATATGTGATCATAACAACTGCATACCTGCTTGGATTGAATCCTGCAGTATAGCAATCCTAGGACTATGGGATCACAGGATATGTTCAGAATCTGTTCAGTCTAAATAAAATGGTGCCTGTATTTCACATCTGATGTTAGAAACCTCTCCTCTGTGTTCCCACTTGGTGTTATGTTGTACATCTACCTGTCTCTCTAGAACATTTAGGGGATTTGGAGAGGTGACTGGATTACTGAGGAGTAGACCTGACTTGACATTAGGTGATGGGTCCTGGTCAGAAGAGGTGGGTCAATAGGGGCGTGGCTGGTGAGATTTATCACCAGCCTAACTCCTCTACCACTCTAGATTTCTTGGTTACAGTGTCATGAGCAGCTGCCTTCTGCCATTTCCTTCAGTTAAAATGCCCTGCCATGGAGACTTTCAACTATCGGCTGAAACTTCAATGAACTGACCTAAAATAAATCCCTTCTTTTTTAAGTTTCCAGTATTGGATATTTTTCTTCAGCAATGAGGAAAGTGACTAAGACAGATTTTGGCACTGAGAGTGGGGTTGTTGCTGTGACTGCTACCTGACCATGTGTTTCAGAAACCTGTGGAACTGGTTCATGGGAGGAGTTGGGAATGTTTTGTGGATGCTACCTAGAAAAGTCCTAAGGATGCTGTGAGCAGAGCTTGATGCAAGATTCTGTTCAGAGCTCAGAAGGATAGAATCCTGATTAAAAAAAAAAAAGGTTAAGACCATGTTCACGTGGTTTTAGTCAAGAACTTGACTTCCATTGGCAGTTGGATACTGGGCATATGTGTTATACTCTGACAAAAACCTGGTCTACATTTTGCCCATGTCCTGAAACTTTATGGGAGAGTGAACTAAAGAAGAGCAGACGAATTAACTTTGCGGCAGAAATTTTAAGTCAGCTTAACATTCAGCCTGTAGCATGAATATGGCTTGCTGCTTTTAGCCAGATTTATACTGCTGAATATCATCAACATAAAGCCCAGGATTACCAGAAAGAAAATGTCCCAAATAATGAGCAGAGGAAAGGTGAATTATAAAGCAACTATTTTGGATCAAAACCATAGGAAGAATTAGTAGAGGGCATCACAAGAACATGCAAGGCTTAACCCTATGCAAGATCAAAGTTAGAAAGGTGAAAGAAGTTGTTTTGAGAAGAGAGCACATTTTTGGAAAAGGAGAATGACTGCCTGATTCCCAGAATTCAGTAAACGTGTTCAGTCATCTGGCACTGAGAGGCAAATACAGCTGTAACTCAAGATGATGTGGCTACATTTTAGAATATATCTGGAGAGTTTCCTTTTTGTTGTAGTTCTTTGGGTTTCTGTGTACGATATTAACCCTAATATTAAATACTTTCTCTACATTTAGAAACTTTTCCTGTATGATTTCATTTGTTATATGTTTGCCATCATCTTCTAACCTTTCTCTAATTCCTGTAGTACTAAGTGTTGTTTGTTTGTTTTTTAATGAATCATCTAACAGATACTGGACTCAGCAAGTTTGATGTCTTACTGTTTCTTGGGTATCATTATTTAGATTATCTACTACATTAAACTTATCTTTAGTGGAAACATATTCTCTTCAGATTGATCACTTCTATCTGTTACACTTTTCACTAAACATTTTTATGTGTAAGTTTGCTAATACTGCTTGATGTGAAATTTTTCTTTGAAGACACAAAGAACAAGATGAGGACCAGGTTTCCTGGAGAAAATACTAATGTGCACCTACAATTTGATCATCCCATACAGCAGTCACTACTGCCTCTGAAATGGCCCAGGGCACTGAACAACAGCACACAGCTGGACTGCCAAGACACCACACCTGCTAGAGGAAGTGTGTTATGTCATCCCCAAGCATGCAACATGCCTGGGTAGGTCTGGAGTTACCAACCCAATGTCAACCTTTCCCAGACTTGTTTCTCTCCCCAGTGTAGGAGAATGGGAGTCAGAAGGCAGTGGAAAGCAAGAGTAATGTTTATTGACAGATGAAAGAAATACAAGATCAAAAGTTGTAGAGGCCCCGGAGCTGAATAACCCCAGAGTATGGACATTATTTCTTTATTTATGAAGGTGGAGATGATGGCTCCTCCCTCCTCTGGGGGAAGCCCCAATTGATTGGTCTTTCCTTTTGCTGGTGATTCAGTTTCCATATTGAAACAATTAGGATGGAAATATTACAAAAACACATTCACTAATTGTCTGTTATTTACAGTCACAGGACACTTCATATATTGTTTTCCCATTTCTAAGCCCACTTAGGGGGCCTCATTTATCCCCAGAAGTGCATTTCTCCAACTACCATTGACTCTCAGGAGCCATCTGCAGCTGATCAGCATTGTGCTGTTGCTCTCTGAGGTAAGTCTCATGAAGTTGCTCCCTCCATGAGGTGAGGAAGCTGTGCCACAGATTTCTGCCCCTCCCTAGACTCTCTCAGTGTCGTGCTTCTCCACAGTCACAGAGGCTCGGGAAGACACTGTTATGGAAATTTTAGGTTTACTGGAGGTGAAGAAACCAAGCAGCACTGAGAAAAGTGGAGGGAACCAAGGCTCATCACACCAGTAAGTCCAGAAGAATTGTGTACTCCGAAGTCTGAGCCCTGAGCTAGTGCAGGAAGTTACTTTTATACCATTTATCAGGCAGGGCAGGGATCCATTGTGAGTCAGTGGGACTTTACATATATGGGACTGAAAACAGTATCAGGTTGGATACAGCTCATACTTCTGTATATTCTTATAGAAGAAAGAGAAACACTGCAGACTATTGACATATTTTGGTTTTGACACATTTTGAATACAAAAGTTCTACAACATGTGTGCCAAAATAAGACCAAACAAAGAGAAATAACTTGAAAAACTATATGTCAAAAGTTTTCTTTTTTTTTCCTTAGTGGTAGGTACTGAAATAGTGTTTTGCAATGAGTTATATACCAAAAGTTTTAAAAAATTGTTTTTTGGCTGGGGATTTAGCTCAGCAGCATGAGTGCCTGCCTGGCAAGTGTGAGGTCATGAATTCAATCTCTGGTACAAAAAAAAATGTTGAAAAAATTATTTTTTGCAACATTGTCTTATTAAATTGCATGCATGGGCTCAAGTTTGTAATACTTTTTCTCCAGGCTTCCAGAGTTGTGTGATACAGGCATGAACAGTGATGGTTCAGTTCAGAAGAGTATACAGAGCCTTTCACACATTAGACTTCAGGAACATCATGAGTTATGGCCACAAGGCATATGCAGTGATGTTCACAATGTTGTCTTGTTTAATTTGACTTTGGCTAAATTCAAATCTACAATCATCATAATTCCTTTACCTGCACTTATCAAATATTTTCCTCTATACATGAAACTGTAGTATAAAATGTAAATGTACAGATAAACAAAATTGAAACATTCCTTTTGTCCACAAGTTTATTTTAATAAAATGACAACTGCTAAGCCAATGAGATATGAAAGAATTAGTCAAAGAGATGAGAGTGGAAAGGCAGGACAGATCATAAAGAATCCTGCAGGTTATATTTATCTTTTAGCATTTATTCTGTAAGTGGTGAGAAGACCAGAAAAGGGCCTTTCCTGTGGCAAAGAAAGATTCTGCCTGCACCTAAACCCAGCACCATGTGGACGATGCCAGTGTGTGCTGCCGGTGGGAGCAGCAGCCAGGTTTCCTCTCTCCTGGCTGCAGGGCTCGTGCTGCTGAGCACTGTGATCCCCGTCCTGAGGATCGCAGTCCCTGGGGCACAGCCATTCTGGATCCTGGTGCCTGGGGGCTCTCTTCTCAGAGCACAGCCATTCACCTTTGCAATTCTGAATCTCCTAAGAGTGGAGACCTTCTGGTCCATAATCTCCCATCACACTCAGCTCATGGCCTTCTAGATCTTCTGTAGCCAGCATCCCCAAGCTTTTCCATACTCCTTACGCCAGCCTAGCTCAGTCTTCTGAATCATGTGATTCACTAGTCAGAGTGCAACCCCATTTCTTTGCTACCAAAATGAATCTTAGTCCCTTTTTCATTGTTTGGACACAATATCTAAAACCCACAAGCAAAGGAAGAGGTTTATTCCATGTTCAGGAATTTAAAAATGGTGTAGCAGAAGGGTAAAGGAAAGCTGTTCATATTACGGTGTTCAAGAAGCAGAAAGATGGATACAAGGAACAGGGGAAGAAGGTGCACACTCCTGAATCACACACCCCAAGTGGCCCCCCTGTTCTGAGTGGATCCTACTCCTACAACAATTTAACTATAGTTCTCCCTTAATCCACTCATCTTCCCAAGCCTGCCTATGAGCATATGAGATGTTTGGGGGACGTCTAGATACAAAAGCTGTAACATAGTAGAAGGTTTTGGTAGAAGGAAATGCTCATTTTATGGTGTCCAGGTAGCAGAAAGAAAGGAGAGTGACTGGGAGGGAGCTGCACCCCTCCAGGTCACACCTCAGTGACAGCTTCCTCAAGCCAGGCCCCTCCTCCTGGCAGCTCACTTAGTACTGGAGCTTATCCTGGGCTCAATGCACTGACAGATATATATATCCATAAGACCAGTGCTGTGTCTTTAAACATCTTCTCCTCTGCACTTTCTTTGATAACTGATTCAGTCACCACAACATTGGTTGGCTTAATGTGCTAAGGATCTAAGTTTTCTGCACTGACATATATTCTAAATTTATATATTCTCTTGTACAAATCAAATATTAATTCTGCTAATACTCAGACACTAAAAGTGTGCCTGACCTTTATAACAAACTGAAATACGGTACAGCTGACAGTGAGGAAGAAAAATGAAAAAATGAACCAAGATAAAAAGCATGAAAATGAAAAATAATGGATGTAAGGGAAAAATTCCTGAGGTGTAAAATTTTGTACATCAGGGGAGTACATGCAAATTCACTCATCAAGCACTAGTCACCACTAGTTTGAGGCCACCTTAGGCTACAAAGTGAGTTAAGGACCATCCTGAACTTCATAGGGAGACCGTGTCTCAAAAAACATAACAAAACATGTATGGGTTTTTTTTTGTTTGTTTGTTTCTTGTGGCTCTGTCACACAGTAGTTTACCAGAAAGTGCTCATCTTGCAAAATCATAACTTTACATACTTAGAAAAAAGCAAGCCTCCATTCCCCTCTCTGGACAGCCACCACTCTACCCTCTGTTTCTATGAGTTTGAAAATCTCAGATAGCTCATAGAATCAAATTTATACTATTTTATTCTTCTTTGATCATCTCATTTCATGTCACGTAATGTATATTAGATTCTTTCATTTTGTCACATATGGCAAGATTTCCTTCCTATTGCTGAATTATGTCCCATTATACATGTATGCCATATTTTGTATGTCCATTCATGTTTCATTTAGATTGTTTCCACATCATAACTATTTTGAATAACATTTCAGTGGATGTAAAAGTATAAATATTGCCTTGATTATCATGATGCATTACATTTTTATAAATACCAAGATGCTACATAAATGAATTACAAGTCAATTTCATTTTTAATTTTTTGTGGAAACAGCAATTTTCATATCAGATGTATCATTTTTCATTCCCACTCACAGTGCACAAGTTACTCTGGAGTTTCGATAATACGTGCTACCCATCATTAGCTACTTGTGTCTACTGTTTTTATATGGATCTTTTTCATTTTTAAACTGGTTTACATTCTTCTGATGGCTGAGATTATATGTATATCTCTGTGAATATGTACTAAGCACAGTGGTTTAATTTGTCATTTTTAAATAATGTTTTATTTTAGATAAATTCATAATTTATACTTTCTGAAATTTTAATATAATCATTTCTTGTGTAAAAATCTTTTCATTAATAAATAACATCATCAATTTCATATGTCTTTATAAGGTTGAAACTTACATATATACAATTTCTAAAAAATTATTAGCACATATTATTTTATAGTAGTGGTAAATACATATACACAGTGCTTAGCAAATGTAAGTGGTGATATTTATGATTATGACGCTGATGTTGATGAAGATGAAAACCCACCTTCTACTTGTATCTGAACGACACTGACCTACAATTAATGGAGAGATGCTTGATCAAAATAGCTCTGAGGATTTGCTGGAGGGCAATGCTGTTTATAATATGAGTTGTTTAGTATTTCTCTTCACTTTTCTAGAAGTTTTACTTTTAATTATCTTTTTTTCTTAAATTAATCTCCAGTGTTCATTGTCACACTTGCACCTGCCTCCAGGGAAGCAGCCATAATGACCTCAGGCTTTACTCCTGTTCCCCCACTCCTGGTCTGCAGAGGGGGTCACGGAGACGCCACACTGCAGCTGGGAGCGTCTTCCCTGCAGGACTGGACTTCATGCCCAGGTGAATCACTTTATGCTCCATAAGGAGTTGTGGTGGTTGTGATCTGCACTGAGCTGTTTCTCACATTCTGGGACTGGAAGTTGAAGGAAATGCTCTTTAGCGTTCCAGCTGTAGACAGTCCCCAAGCCAGGAGCTGATAAGAAGTCATATTCTGAGATGATGGGCTTCAATATTGCTAAGAGTTTAGAGACACACTTTAACAGGTCAGTAAAGACCATATACTACACTTTCAATATTGATCATTGTTTACATTTCCTCTTTTTATTCTCCTGCTATTTTTACCTTTTACTTACTTGTGTAGAGTTTTTCAAATGACAAAACAGATCTTCATCGGCTCCATTTCTGTGTTTATCTTCCTTTACCCTGCTGTGTCCCGAACACACCCATCATTGCTCACATTAAACCAGCTGTATAGTGGGCCACAGGGAAAGTTCCTCCAGTAATAAATCCATGTCTATAATTATGCTTCACAACATTCCTATCATCTTGTTGTGAAACATAATTTTAGACAAGGATTAAAATAAAAAATAAAATTATGTTTCACTTCTCTATGAAATCTATTAATATTTCCTTTGTCATGATTATAAGATTATAAAATGTATTATTGCATATAATCTCATCACATTGGAAAGTTTTGTTCTTTTTTTATTTAAGAAAAAATGGACACAGAAAAGGAAACAAAAAGCAAAAGAGACAAACAGACAACAATAAATCAGATATGATAACATTATAGGTTTACAAAATGAGATGATTGGAATTTGACAGTAGCTGTAATATTGCATATCGTTACCTTCAAAGGTGTTGTTCAGATTAACAGATATAGACATGTAAAATTGATCTAATCATATGAGTATTAACTGTTCTTTTTCAATAGTTAATGCTTTTAGTAATATAGTCATTTTAACTATCCTATGTATACCTATTTATAAATTTATATCTTTTTCCTTTTCCCTTCCTTCTTTCCTCGTTTCCCCTTAGAATACCTCTTGTTGTCTAGAAAATAACTGCCCATATCATCAGGCCTAATATAATCAAATAAAATAGTTCAGAATAAAACCAATAAAAAATAAAACAAAGGTCACAGAAAAGAGAAACAAAAAGCTGAAGGGACCAACAAACAACAACAACAATTCCAATACTGTAACATTATAGGTTTACAAAATGAGATGATTGGAGTTTGACAGTGGTTTTAACATTGTATATCGTTACCTTCAAAGGGGTTGCTCAGACTGACACATATAGACATGTAAAATTGGTCTAATCATATGAGTATCAACTATTCTCTCTCAATAGTTAATGAATTTAGTAGTATAGTCATTTAAACCATCTTATGTATACCCACATATAAATCTATATCTTTTTCCTTTTCCCTTCTTTCCTCCTTTCCCCTTGTAATATTTCTTGTTATCTTCAAAATAACTGCCCATACCATCAGGCCTAATATAATCAAACAAAATAGTACAGAATACAGAATAACAAATAAAACAATGGAAGCAATACGTAATAATACAACGTTGATTTCTATAATGCCTCATATTATCTTCTAAGCAGTTGCCTATATCATCTGTTATAATACAATCAAACAAACCAAAATAGGTTAAAATCACTCAAAATAGAAGAATGAAAGCAATACAGGGTTTCAAAACAAGGTGATCAAATATCAATAAAGGCTACCATAATATATTTTGCTATCTTTGAAATAGTTGTCTATATCATCATATATAATAAAATTAGGCAGGTGAACACGACTTGAGACCATGCTCATAAGTGAGATAAATCAAACCCACATGTGTAAATACTGTATTGGCTCCGTAGTGTAAAAAACTGAAAAGGTATATATGATCCAAAATCTATAATAAATACTATGTAAGGGTAAAAAACAGCTCAAAAAGCAAAAGTAATTGGGAAAGGAAAAGGGGGAGAGAGGGAAGGGAAAAGGAAAAGATATAAATCTGTATATATGTATATGTAAGATAAATAAAATGAACATATTGCTGAATGTATTAGATATTGAGAAAGAATAGTTAATACTCACATGATTAGATCAATTTTACATGTCTATATCTGTTAATGTAAACAACCATTTTAAAGATAATGATATGCAATATTGCAACCATTGTCAAGTTTCTACCATCCTGTTTTGTAAACCTGTAATGTTACTGTTGTGCATTCACTCTAGTCATTGTTTGTCTCTTTTGCTTTTTATCTTTCTTATATGTGTCTTTTTTCTCTTAAATAATAATAAAAATAAAATAAAATAAAATAAACTCAAAGTCAAAAAAAAATAAAATAAGATTAGGCAGGTCAAGATAGAATAAGATCAAACTAAACAGCTCATTGAAAACAATACTGGACTCAAATTGCGATGATGGATTATTCAGTTGTCTGACCCACTCGGTGATATCCGTCTGCCACTGTTTCTGGAACTGTGGAATTTTTTTTTTTTATCTCTCTCCAAAATGTCCTTCAGTATTCTTTGTAGGGTTGGCTTGGTTGTCATAAATTCCTTTAGTTGTTCTCTGTTGTGGAAGTATCTTGTTTCTCTGTTGATTTTGAAAGATAGTTTTGCAGGGTACATCAATCTAGGTTGGAAGTTGTTTACTTTCAGGGCTTAAAATACTGCACTCCAAGCTCTTTTTGACCTGATGGTCTGTCGTGATTCTGATGGGTTTTACTTTATAGGTGATCTGTTTTTTTTTCCTCTAATAGCTTTTAATATTTTGTTCTTGTGTTGAATTTCTGGGATCTTAATTATTATATGTCTGGGTGTAGGTATATTTTGGTTATGTTTAGCTGGAGTTCTATATGCTTCACTTATCTGAAAGTCACTTCCTGTTCCCATGCTTGGAAAGTTTTCTGAAATTATTTCTGTAAATAGACATTTAATTTGATTTGTATTGACCCCTGCTTTTTCACTCACACCTTTTATTTTTAGGTTATGTTTCTTTGGGTTGTCTTGCAGCCATTGTATTGTTACTTCCAGGTTTCTTGTTATTTTTAAGAGATCTTTCCTTTCACAATCACAAGCTTCAATCCTGTCTTCAAGGTTTGAAAGTCTATCTTTAGTTTCCTTCAGGTGGTTTTGCCAACTTTCATTGGAGTTTTTGATTTCCTGGTAATCTCTTTGAATCTGTTTCATGTATTCTAAATCTTCTTTGTATTGTTCATTCCAGGTTTCCTTCATTTTCCTATGCTTCATTTTTTCATCTACATCTCCTTTAGAGATGCCTAGCAATTCTTTTATTATGTTTTTCATTTCTTCTTTTAGTTGAGTTAGTATTTCTGTTCTAATTTCTTTTATAGCCTCATAAAGTTGTTTCTTTACTTCAGTTGTCATCACCTCAGAGACTTTAGTTGTGGGACTCCCTACCTCTTCTGCATTTGCTTTTCCTGAATTTGTTCTGCTTGGATTGGAGGCCAGAGACTGCCTTCTGCTTCTTTGTCTTGACATATTCCTGGGTTCTTCTGGGCAGATGGGTACTGGGGACCCAGGCACTCCCTGCATTGGTTGCAATTTCTCTGGAGTGAGACTGGGTCTTCTAGCCAGTGCTGATTGTGGATATCTGATGGTTACCACTGGGTGCGCTGTTACAGCACTGTCCGCTGCCTTTCCCCAGCCCGCATCAGTTCTCTGATGTCTGGCACAGTGTGTGGGGGTGGGGCCGCTGCCTGGGAACCTAGGCCGGTTGTCCGCAAATCTTCCCCTGTCACCCCTAGGGCACGCATGGAGCCGTGGTCTCCAGACTGAGCTGGTCACCTGCTGGGACCCTCCCGGGCTTGGTCAGAGCAATTTCCGTGGGACTGTGGCCAACTAGGAGCAGTTCCAGCCCCAAAATGGCTGCCAGTCCCTCGCTCTCCCTCACGGGGGGTTGGTATTTGATGTACTCATCGTCAGCCAGTTTAGTCCTTCAGGTCTGCTCTCCCTGTCCACTGCCACTCTCCACTAATGTTGTATTTCTGGGCAGAGGCCTCCAGGGTCACTGCCACAGCTGCTGTCACCACCGCCACCACAGCACTTTAATCGTGCATCCCCAGGTTCCGGCAACTCCTTTCACAGAGTGGGTCTGGCTCTGGTCAGAGGTGCTGCCAGCCACCGCCTCCTTCATTTGGGTGTTTCTTTTTACTCTTTCTGTGGCTTCAATTCTCACTTTAGATTCTTCCTGGGTCCAGAGGACCCGCCTCCCTCCTTCTTGTCTTCCCCATGTTGCTATATTTCAGCATCTGGACGGTATCTTTTAGGGAGGCCGCTTACCCTGCTGTTTACTGTTGCGCCATCATCAAGTTTTGTTCTTTTTTAATGGAAATACTAAATTCAGTTTATTATATTTGGAAAGGTTGTTATAACCAATTATAGTAAAAACATCAATTTTAATCCAAATCAAAGCCTTCCCTATGCATAACATTCCTGTGAGAAATATATATTTGATTTTTTACCAGGATTCAGCTACATAATATTAAAAGTGACCAAAAGACTAAACTATCAAATAATTGAGTCAGAAAAAAACATCAAAACCTAAATCAAAGAAACAAGATCTAATTTACTTGCAGTGTTCACCTTGTGTGACAGGTTTTAACCATCCTCTACCACACTCACCTATCACATCAATTGATAAGTGGTGATACAAACTTTTGTTTACTTATAGTTCCCTTTTCCAAAGTCTGCTGTTATGAAATTATTGTGTGTATTATCCCTCAGAATTTGAAATCCCTCTTTTTTTCTTACCTACAGTGGTTTAGTTTCACAGAACAACATGAACACTCCAAAGTGACATCTTGTTGGGTAAGTAAAGAAGTTTATGACTTTCCCCCTTTATGTGTGCTTCTGGTCCTAGATTTCTAATAAAAACAGAACAGTCTTGCGTTGTTGCCTCTTCAGAAAATCTAAACTCTGGGCTGGGACTGGGGCTCAGTGGAAGGGAGCTTGCACAAGGCTCTGAGTTCAGTTTCCAGCAGCACAATCATGACAAGTGAACTAAGCCTGACTCTGAAAGTCAGATAGCACATTGCCTTTTGTATATAGAATACAGAAAGAACATTTTCAAAAGAGACATGAGAGAGATATAGGAAAGAGTCTCTAAGAAGCAGAAAGACAGGGAAGGGAAGGTATAATTAGAGAAAGAAATTAATCAAAATACATGTTGCAAGAGTTCATTTATGCCAAAATGAAACTCTCTATTTTATATAACAAATATGCACCCTCAAAATTGGGAGAAAGCTAAAACCTGAGGTTCTGTTAGTCTAATTCTAACACTGAATATTTACTTTATATATCTCAATTCCAAGATGGATATAATCAGCTGCTTTTTGACAAACAAGAATTTTGATCCTTTACTTAACTCTTGAAAGACCTGTGAAAATCTAGTGCACTATGATATCTGATTCCATCTGGAGACTGCACAAAGCTGACATTTTCTTTACAGGTCAATTTGACAGCATTTAACAGAAGCACACAACATGGGGAAATAAACCCATTATGAGGTCATGCAGTTTTTTTACTAATGTTTTTCTTCTTAATAATAATGAAATAGTTTTAAAAGATAGCTTGTATAAACACATTTATATAGAATTAGATTTATTGCACCTGTTTACCTGCAAATACTCTACATCTAAATGATTTAAAGACATCGAAGTATGTCAATTCCAAAGAGTATTCTATGCAGCTATCCACAGGGCTTCTGAATAGACAAATTCATGTTGAATTTCTTACAGTTAGAAGAGGTTCATAGAGCTTTCACACAGAAAGTAGAAAGCTGTCAGAAATAACTGAGACTGATCAAAGTGTTATGAATGCGTCTCATGCCTCCTCCTTCATGGGTCACCTCACCACCTGCTTACATGTGCTGGGATCAAACTATGCTGTGAATTTTAATTTTAAAAATTTACACTAAAAGACACATTGTCATTAACCCCTCTCACCACAGTTATCTCCTGGCAACCAACACAATTATCTCATAGCTCTTTGCCACTGTAGCAGTTCTGAAAGTCCTAGTTCCTGAGGGTCTTCAGAAGGTTCACAGCTTATAAAATCCACTGAATACTGCTACTGAGTGCCTGTCAATGAAACGCAGGCTGGGATGAGCGTCACTCTGCGTCCTCATTCAACTCACCACATCTGGAAACTTGAGACCCCTGACTCTTTTGCAAAGTTAAAATAACCAAAAATA
Organism: Dasyprocta punctata; assembly: GCA_004363535.1. NCBI lineage: Eukaryota > Metazoa > Chordata > Mammalia > Rodentia > Dasyproctidae > Dasyprocta > Dasyprocta punctata. Next base: position 41,756 of record RJWM01013392.1, read on the forward strand.
AATGTTTGAATCAATTCAGGACATGAAGGCAGCTACAACTGTGCAACTGATCACACTCAGGAAAGGACTCGAGAACCGATTCCAAAAGTGGCCAGAGCAGTGGAGTCAGTGAGTTCCCACCACAGGGGAGGACTTGCCTGTTTTAATCACCCAGTGCATATAAACATAAATATTTCCTTTCATTATTATTCCTCCATGGAATAAAAAAAAAAAAACAGTAACTTAACTGTCATCAGTAGATTGCTTCTAGGGTTAGAACCCAAGGAACAGTAAACTTCTCTTCCTCCTCTACCAGGAGGAGGAGGAAACTTCATGGACTACAGAAACGAGACGACCATCACAGAGCTCATCCTGCTGGGGTTTCAGAATGAGAATAAGGTGGAGATGCTTCTCTTCTGTGTGCTCCTGCTCATGGACCTGACCTCCCTGGTCAGCAACACCATGATCATCCTCTTGGTGTGCAGTGACCACCACCTGTAGTCACCCATGTACTTCTTTGTGACCAACCCGTCCTTCCTTGAGGTGACCATCACCTCCACAGTGGTGCCCAAGATACTGGCCAACACCTTCTCCCCCAGCAGGACAATATCCTTTGCACGGTGTCTCACGCAGTTCTTCTTCTACTTCCTGCTGGGCTCCACGGAGTTCTTCATGCGGCCGCCGTGTCCTTCAACCGCTACGTGACCATCTGCCACCCGCTGAGGTATGTGGTCATCATAAACAAACAGACGTGCACTCTGCTGCTCTTGGGCTCTTAACTGGGTGCCTTTTTCTCCATTTTGGTGCCATCCATCCTAACTGCCCCTTTGCCCTTCTGTGGCCCAAATGTGGTCAATCACTCCTTCTGTGACAGTGCCCCGTGCTCAGGCCGGTCTGTGCAGACATCCGGGCGGCTGAGCTCGCGGATTTCGTTTCCTCAGCTCTGCTGCTGCCAGGCTCCTTGCTGCTGACAGGAGCGTCCTACGCCCGCATCATCACTGCTGTTTTGAGGATGCCCTCGGCATGGGGCCAGCAGAAGACTTTCTCCTCCTGTGTCTCGCACATCGCCGTGGTCACGCTCTACTACAGGAGCTGCATCTTCATCTACGTGTGGCCCAGGAAGGGCAGCGCGATGGACGGGAACAAGCTCGCCACCGTGCTGGACACGATCGTGACTCCAACGCTGAACCCCTTCATCTACAGCTGCGGAATGAGAGGGTCAAGGATGCGCTCAGAGCCACCCTCAGTGAGTGTGCAGGCGCTGTCTGTGTTTAGATCTCAGGGGTGAGGACGCGGCACAGTGATCTCCCTTCATGGGAGCAAAACGTTTTCATCACTCTCCTTTATACAGTCGATAGTCTCACCTAAGGGAGATGCCAAAGGGAACAGGGTTTGAAAAGAAGTAGATTCCAAGAGATCTGTAAACTCATCCCTGTGTTTATGAGACATGAAGACTTATGATAGGCAGGTAGATACAGACACACGTCAGTTATCATCTTGCCTTTGTGTTCTTTCATCCCTTAAAGAATAAAAGTAGTGTATAGCTTTATGACTTGCATTCTAGCAAAACCACTATTGGTTATTTCTGTTAAATGTAGATTCTCAATTTTATTGCCACACTTTCTCATTTTTTAAAAAACCTAATCATTTTATTTGCTATACACAGTTATTTAGAATGAAATAATATTAAACATACCCTGAGTTCAAGTTTTAAATATTACATATACATTGTTTATTCCATTCCTCATTTATTATGTTCAAGAAATGTGCTTCTATTCTGTTTGTTGAATGAAATGTAAATATTGAAAATAAATTAAAAATACATTATCTTAAAAATACATTGAACACTGTCCACTAATTTTCCTGAGTGGAGGTAATCATGTGTTTCTGCATTATTGTGTTAAATTTTGCCTCATATTTATTGATTTTTTTGCATTCTCAGACTATGTTACCTCTGTTCATGGTAGAAGTTCCTCTCAGAACATTGCTTAATTCACTTTAATAGTATTCTGTTGAAATTTTAGGCATAGATTGTCTTGTCATGTGGGTTTTACTTGATGAAAGTATGCTTTGGCATCAAATTAATATTGGCCTCACTAAAATGGATCAAAAAAGATTTCCTCTTTTCAGTGTCTGAAATAGTTTCAGAGGGATTGGTATCACTTTCTTCCAATGTTGGTAGAATTTAAACATGAAGCCAAATGGTCCAGGGATTTCAGGGTGGCTAGCTTTGGAACAGAGATTCAGTAATCTTATTGTTAGTTTATATAGATTTTTTTTCTCATTTGATATTGGCAGATTATGTTCCATAACATGTTTATTGCCTGTGTTATCCAATTTGATAATTCATGATTGTATCTTAAAATTTTTTTTTGCAAAATCATTAGTATAACTTTGTTTCAGTTTCTAATTTTAGTTCAGTGAGTTTTGTCTCACTTACTGTACAATAACTCTGGCGAAATCTTTCCCTAATTTGATGATCTTCACAAAGTATAAATTTTTGCTATAATTGAGTTATGTAATTTTGTCTTGTTTTAGATCCTCTCTAATCTTCGTTACCACATTTCTGGTACAAGCTTTGACTGCAGGACTCTCTTCTTACTCCAGTGTTTCACAATGTAAATTTAGTCATTGGTTTATAATATTTTGTCACAATACTAATGAATTTTATTATTTATATGTATTTTAAACTAGTTTGGTTAATTTGTTAACTGATTTATAAAAAAATACAATGTCAGGACTGTGGGGGAAGAGAACGAGAAGTCAACAAGCAGCAAGCCCTCTCTGTGAACCAGTGCCACGCCCAGGATGCCACTGCTGGGGGACAGCCAGACCCCAGCATGTTCCCAAGAGTCAGCACCATTTGTGGACTGCAGGGGAAGAGAACAAGAAGTCTACAAAAAGTAAGTCCTCCCTGTGAACCAGCACCATGTGTGGGCTGCTGCCAACAGGGGGACAGCCAGACCCCAGCCACTTCCACTGTGCAGGCTAAGAAACAAGGAGAGCCAACCCCCATCCTCTCCAAGCAGCAAACTGATCCAGAGAAACACAGGCTGCGATGACAACTATTGAGGTGAAATGCAATTTCATGCTTGTGGTGCTTTGTGTTTCACTGAGTTTGCAGGTCCAGGGCCAGTGGTCTGATCATCTATTCAGAGGATCACAGTATGGCATCTATGGGTGAATCTCCCTCTGAAGGTGGTAGCCATTGTTAATTCCATATTATCTTGTTTTGAAGCCCTGTATTATTTTCATTGTTTTGTTGGGTTGGGTTTTATTCTGTTTTGTTTTATTTGATTTTGTTATATCCAATGGCATGGTCAGCTATTTTAAAGATAGCACAATATATTATGGTAGCCATTTTGGATTTACTATTGGTTTGTTTTGGAGTCCTTTACTGTATCCATTGTTTCGCTTTTATTGGTTCCACTATGTTCTGTTTCGTTTGATTTTTACTGTGCCTGAAGGTATCTGCAGCTATTCTGAAGACAACAAGAAGCATTGTGATAACCATTGTTGGCTTTTTAGTGTTTGGTAGTCCTGTGTCACACTCGTTTGTTTTCATTGGCTTTGTTCTGTTTTATTTTGCTTGGTTTTATTCTCCTTAAAACAAATAAATGAAAAAGACACAATAGCAGTGGGGCACCATGTAATGCTCCAATTGTGCATTCTTTCTATGTTTGAATGAATTTAACAATTTCTATCTTTCCAAACGTTCATCATTCCGTGTAAAATCCTTCTTGCACTTTTGTGAACCCTGCAGTGCTCTCTGACCGCAGCCACCCCACTGTCCAAGGCCCCAGGACTCTGGTCCCTGTCGCACTCCCAGCCCTTCCCTTCCACTCACCCCGCCCGCCCCTGCACCTGCTGCGCCCCCTCTGTCTGTGTGGACCACATTTTACTTCCGCTTCCAGGAGAGCCATCGTTTTGGACCCCAGAGGAGTCCGGGTGCTTGTCTTTGTGTGCCTGGCGTGTTTCACTGAGGACAATGATGCCAAGCTCCATGCGCACCTGCGAATGGAGAGCAATCGTTCTCTTCATGGATGGATTGGACCCGCCGTGCCCAGGGGCCGCGTCCCCCACCGCCCACCCGAGGGCGACACCGAGGCCGCTCCTGTGGCTGCTGTGAACAGCACCGCGAGAAATTTGCAGCACTGAGGGCGCCGCAACATTCACCTTGGTTTTGATCACACCTGGAGACCCTCAGGAGAGGACGCAGAGCTGCTGTAGAAAGCGGCAAGGACGATGGGATGAGCGTGCTGCAAGACAGGGGGATTGTGGGGCGATTCCTGGGGAGGGGGGTGTGCCGCACCTCTGAGCTCTGATTGCTGGAGCCTTGCAGAACCAGTTCGGGCTCCCAGGCTGAGCATGTCGGGAGCCCGAGCACCAGCTCCTACCTGGACGGCGCCACGGAGCCTGGGTCAGCGGAGGAGCCAAGACGGGAGGAGGCGGAGGGCAGGGGGTGGATCGCGTGGGACCAGAGTCCCAGCAGAGGACCCTGCGTGGGAACCAGAGGGCGACGGCCAGCAGCTCAGGACCGCGCAGTGATGGAGCAGGGCCCGGCACCCGGGAGGAGGAGCAGGGGCGTGGACGCCCAGAGATGCGCACGGGCACGCACAGGGCGCACACGGACACGCACGCACACTCACGGGCACACACGCACGCACATGGGCGCACACGCACACTCACGGGCACACACACATGCACACGGGTGCACACAGGCGCACACGCAGACGCACAGACCCCATCTGAGCATCCGCTCTGCAGGGAGTGCTTGGGACGCGCAGTCCTCCCAGGACCTCAGCAGCTCTACCTCTTCCCACTGGTGCGCACTCGCAGGACGCCGGCCCTGGGGTCTTCTCTCCAGCCCCTCGCCTTCCGCGGAGATCGCCCCGCCCGGCCATGGAACCTGCTCCTCCTGGGTCCGCGCCCAACCAGCGCCGCCCGCCAGGACAAGGGGAGCAGAGTAGATGGGGAGGACCAGCGTTTCCTCTTCCTGGGATGGGGTTTCAGCTCCACCCGCTGTATCTTACGACCTGCAGTGTGAACCTGCACCCACGCAGCGTAGTCCACGACCTGCAGTTTATTACTGAATTCCCAACACGACTGACCTCCGTGTTCCCGGTGCAGGCGGTGACCCTGCTAGCCCAAGCTGCCTGGCCGGGCTCAGGGACCCCGCAGATGACCCAGACTGGGTCTTCAGTCCCCAACTCCAGCCAGGCCTGGTCTCCGCAGTTGTGCTGTGCTCACCATAGCAGAGAGGCGCTGCCCTTCTGTGACTGAAGAGGAAATGGGGACCAGATTTGGGAATAAACATGTTTTTCAAATTAAATAAGAAAAATGGATTTAAAGATGCGAGGAGAACCAGGGAAAAAGAGCACAAAGCTATGAATCCCAATAGCTTCATAGAAAGGGTTGACACGCACAGTCCCTCCAAGCGGGTTCTACATGCGATCCCCCTTTTCCAGAACTGTTCAGCAGATCGGGTTTTCCAGAAGTTATTGGCAATTGCGTCTCATCGAGTTCCACCTCATACCTACTCAGTCCTCAAACTTCACACTTGCTCTATCGATAAGGTTTTCAAACAGCACTAAATTCTGATTTCTAATATATGATTCAAAGCAACCCTTTAGCCCTTTAAAATTCCCATCAAAAGGATCTTTACTTGCAGAATTTAATAATATATAAAGTGCAAGGAATAGAACAAGCCTCACTTTTTTTGCATTTTTCACTTAATCTACTCAAGCACATATTTATTACTCTCTTATCAGACATTTAGATACATATCATGCCAGTCATATGAATGTTAATGTTTTTAAAAAGACAGCTTCTTGACTCTCAAAAATATACTAGTTAAACTGAAACACAGGCATTAAACACGTATGATATCAGCTGTATGTCGAATTTTAAAAATACATGTGTGGGTAAAGCAGAATAGGAACCTGTTCATGGATCAGGTGTAAAACTTGGGGCAAGAGAAGAAAACAGGGCGACTGGGGCCAAAGACAGAAACAGGCTCACTAGGGCCACAGTGGGTATCAGGGATCAAAACACGTGACAAACAGATTCTCAAAAACTACAAATGCATATGTAACTACTTGTTGTACTTTTGATTTCTGTATTTATTTCCGTGCACTTGCATTACTGAGTGTTTTAATGGCTGTAAGCTTGTTGGAATGATCACAAAGGATTTTGCATGGAGCACTGTATGGGGTATGCTATGTCCCCCCAAGTCCTCATATAATTTTGATGGGGCTGAGTTATTGGTTTGTTATTGGTTTGTTGATTGACAATGTGAGCGCTGTGCCCACCCAGGGGTGGAGCTGACATACAGTGTAAGGGAAGGCGGGTCTTCCTCTTGTTCGCTTCCTCTTCCGCCTCTCTCTCTCCCTCTCGCCAGCGTGGCTTGCAGCTTGCAGCCGCCATGCCATGCTGCCTTGGAGCCAACTTTATGGACTGAAACTCCCGAGAAACTGTAAGAATAAACCTTTGCTTCCCTAATTTTGGGCGTCAGGTATTTTGTCTTGGCAATGAGCAAAAAGTAACTAAGACAAGCACTATTTTAAATTTAAGTCCAGAGTGGGAAAAAGATAGCAGAAGCACAGCTACCCTGATAACCTTAACTAAGCCACAAGTGGCAATTCCCATGCTCACAGTTCAGGAAAAATTTTGCTGCATCACAGAATGAGATTTCCATCCTTCATAAAATAGAGTCAACTTTTAAGTCAATTGTTTAAAAATTGGCCTTTGAATATATAAATAAATGTTGTAAGAATGCTTTAGGAGCTCACAAAAATTGGGCTCTGTGGTCTGAGATGATTCACCTTTGTGCAGATAGTGGCCCCTCGTATGCACAGGGGGCTACCTTGGCAGCAGCTGTCACTCAGGTTTATCATCCACATCCCACAGGAAAGGGAAAAAACGGGGTTACTTGTTTTAACTGTGAGGTCGAAGGGCATTTTCCCAAAAATAGCTCTGTTCCACTTGTAGGATCAGCAGAGCTGCTGTCTGTCCCTTCAACAAAACCTTCTATTATTTGTCCAAAGTGTAGGTAGGCAAGGGTATCATTGGGCTACTTGGTGTAGACTCAGAACTGATGTGGAAGGCTGGCCTATTCCAGTAACCTGTTGGTGGGGCCTGCACAGCCCTGCAGACAGTAAGGGTGCTACAGCTCGGAGAGCCTCCCTGACACACATGGCCCTGCTCAGTGCAGCAGGTTCCTAGTAGTGTGGGTAGTGTGGTCCTGATTTGTGGTTTACTTATTTTTATGTATAAAAATACTCTCATAATAGACAATTTCAAATAACCAATACAACAACAATTATCCTGTAAAACTTTTAAAAATTCAACATTTGGCTTTCACAAATTGGTAATAGGCTGGCTCCAGTATATCACTGTCTCACTATGGCTTTGTAGTAAGTCATGATATCTGGTAGTATGAATACTCAAACTCTGTTGTTTTTCAAAATTGTTGTTTACTTAAGGGGTAATTGCTTTAAATTCACAATCAATATATATCTACATTTATTTAGGTCACTTTTTTTTTTGCTTTCTTATATCAAGTTTTAGTTTTCAATAATTGACACTACACAGATTGCTAAATTTCTTCAGTTTGTTTGTTTGTTTCCAAAAGGAACTGTACTTACCTACTTGGGAGGAAATGGGAAAGCACCTTAGAGCAAGGTTAGGGAAAAATGAAACCAGCACAAATCTACCAGCACCCCTACAGACTATAAAAGGGCTATTTAACAGGGAGAAACAGCTTCTTTCTGCAATTTTTACCATTTCTCACAAGCCACAAGACATGGGAGGGAACCAAAGAGCTTTACAGAGCCTGGAGTTTGTTTTAAACATGGGAGGTGGGAGGAACAATGTTTGTTTCAGCTGCAAGGGTGAAATGTTATGGTTCTAATTAATATAATGCTGATAGACTTAATACTGGTTCTTAAGGATTGTTAAACCTGTGGTATGATGTAAAACTTTTGAAGTGATAAAAATAAGTATGTCTTTGTAACTGGAAACTATTTAAAAAAATACATATGTCTGATTGCCAACTTGACAAAGGGTGGATTGGAATGGTTGATAAGTTGTGTCAATTTGAGAAGTTGAGAAGCTTGGCTGAGTGACTTGGTGGGGGCTGGGGTCCTTACTTTGTAAACATCCTCATCCTCTGCAGGAAGTGGGTGCGGAGATGGTGTGCATGCTGCCCCCATCCTAGGGCTTAGCCTGCTTGCAATGCAGGGATGAAAAGGAGGCTTATTCTCACCTCACCCTTTGCTCATGCTGCTTTTGCTGTCTTCCCCTGCTATGAATTGTTCTCCCTCAGATGACATTCAACAGGTTTCCGTATCCCATGTCACCTTCAATCAAAATGCTTCTGCCTTATGTAAATGTTCCATTTAACCTGGGATCAGGTTCAAAAATTGTGAAAACTTGAGTTCAATCCCCGGTGCCGCAAAAAAAAAAAAAAAAAAAAATGTGAAAACAATGTTCCTCATGTGTAATACATTTTGTCTCATCCTCTATGGGAATTAATACCCTGGGATTACATGCCAATCGTCTCCAGCAAATGAATGTCACTCATATTTCTGAGTTTGGTTCATTATACTGGGTCCACATTTCAGTAGACACCTCCTCAGGATATAGCTTTGCATCTGCCCACACTGGTGAAGTGGTTAAACTTGTCATTGCTCATTGTTTGGACGCTTTTACAACCCTTTGCTTCCCACAGGCACCTGTGACTGACAATAGTCCAGCATATACAAGTGCTGCTTTTAAAAGGTTTTGTAAAAATTTTTCATATTTTTCTTACCACAGAAATTCCTTATAATTCTCAAGATCTAACAATTGTTAAACTTGCCCGCTATATGCTCAAAATTCAATTACAAAAACAAAAGGTGGGGAGAGAGACCAAGATGGCAGAGTGGTAATCAGCAGAGTAAACAGCATCTCTGAGAGTCACCATCCAGACACTGGAATGTAACACTGTAAGGAAGACAAGAAGGAGGGAAATGGGTCCACTGGTCCCAAGAGAAATCTGAAGTGTGAATTGAAGCCCACAGAGAATGAAGAGAAAAACTTTGATGAAGAAAAAGGAGGTAGCTGGCAGTGCATTCTCCCTGAGATGGAACTCACCGCATAAGAGAAGTGGTTCGAACCTGTGGACACAGAGTGATGGTGGTGACTGGTGACCCTGCAGGCCCCTGCAGAGGATGCAACAGCGGAGGGGAGCAGCAGATGTGAAGGACTGCACTGGTTGGTGGTGAGTGCATAGGACACAGCCCTCCTGCAGGAGAGACTGATGGACTGGGAGCCATCTTGGAGTTGGACCAGCTGAACTCAGAACACAGAACTTCTGCTGGCTCCATCTAGAGACTCTCAGCTGGGCTCAGACTCATAGAGGTTGCGTGGATGTGGGTGAGCCCAGTGAGTCTGAACTTGCGGCTGGCCTGCTTATTCACTACCCGGCCACAAAGCTACTGTGGGCATGCTGGGATTGATGTGCATGAATTCAGACTCTGTCTTCGCAGGTGGTCTACTAGTGAAACGAGAGACCTGGGAGTGGACTTTTTCATTCCTTTTTTTCCTCCTCTTTCTACTTTATTGTTTGATATTGTTTTTATGTGAGTGTGAATGTGATACCTAGCTTTATAGACTGAAAGTCAAAGGATGTAAAACAATACTTCATGCAACAAGAACCCAGAAAAAAGGCAGGGGTAGCTATTCTGTTTGCATACAAAGTGACTTTCTCACCAAGACTGATTAAGAGAGATAAAGAAGGTCACTACATCCTCAAAGGGAACAGTCCAAGAGGAAGAGATAACAGTCATAAACATCTATGGAACAAATACCAGTGTACCCAATCATATAAAGCAAATACCAATGGATGTGAAAAATCAAACAAGCCCTAATAGAATTGTAATGACAGATCTCAGTGCCCCACTATCACCAAAAGACGGATCAATGAGACAAAAAGATCAATAATGAAATATTAGAACTGCATCAAACTTTTGAACCAAAGGGCTTAGTAAATTTCTATAGAATGTTCCATCACATGAAATCAGACTACACATTCTTCTTACCTGCATATGGGACATTCTCCAAATTAGACCACATACTGACTCATAGAACATGCTTAAGTAAATGTAAAGAAATTAAAATAATCCCTTGCATACTATCAGAGTACAGTGCAATGAAATTGGAAATCCATGGCAAAAGAAACCAAAAGAACTTGATAAACATATAGGAATTAAATAGCACTTTCCTAAACAATGAATGGGTCACAGATGAAATTAAAAAAGAAATTGCACAGTTTTTACAGTTGAATGATAATGACAATTCAACATGCCAATCATGGGACACAATGAAAACACTCTTAAGGGGAAAATTAATAGCAGTAAATAGCCCTATCATAAAAACAGAACAAGTGCCTCAAAACAACTTAATGGTGAATCTCAAACTTCTAGAAAAAGAAGAGCAGGGTAAGCCAAAAGCTGATACAAGGGAGGAAATTATAAAGATCAGAATAGAAATTAATCCACTGGAGACTAAAAAGACAATACAAAGAATCAATGAATTAAAGAGCTGGCTCTTCGAAAGATTAAATAAAATTTACAAACCTTTATCCAACCTCATCAGAAAAAAGTGAAGAAAAGACTCATATCCATGTAATTAGGAGTGAAAAGGGTGAAATCACAACAGACCCTTTAGAAATCCAAAAGATCATCTATGCCTACTTTAAAAGCTTGTATTCTAATAAGATGGAAAATATAGAAGAAATGGACAGATTCCTGATACATATGAATTACCAATGCTGAATCAAGAATCTATAAAAATCCCGAGTAGACCAATGTCATTCAATGAAATCAAAGATGTAATTAAAAATCTATCAACACAGAAAAACCCAGGTCTGACGGATTCACTGCTAAATTCTACAAAAAATTTAGAGAAGACCTAACACCGCTACTTGTCAAACTCTTTAAAGAAGTTGAAAGGGAAGCTATACTACCAAATTCAATCCTGAAAGAAAGCATTACCCTGATACCAAAACTGGTAAAGGAGACAACTTAGAAAGAGAATTACAGACCCATTACCCTAATGAACATAGATGCAAAAATCTTCAATAAGATACTGGCAAACAGAATGTGGCAAATCATCAAGAAGACTACACAACGATCAAGTAAAATTCATGCCAGGAATGCAGGGATGTTTCAACAAACATTAATCAATAAAGGTAATACACCATAATAACAAAGCCAAGGACAAAAATCATGTGATCAATTCAATAGCTGCAGAAAAACCTTTTGACAAAGTCCAGCATCCATTCATGATAAAAACCCTATAGGAAATTAGAATAGATGGTCTTTATCTCAATCTGATAAAAGCCATCTATGACAAATCAGCAGCCAACATCATACTAAATTGACAAAACCTAAAAAGTTTCTCTCTAAAATCAGGAACAAGTCAAGGATGTCCACTATCTTCACTCTTATTCAACATAGCCCTGGAAAGTTAAGCCAGAGCAATTAGAGAAGAGAAACAAATAAAAAGAATAAAGGTAAGAAAGGAAGAAGCTAAATTGTCATTATTTGTAGATTACATGATAGTCTACATAGAAGACCCCAAAAGGTCCACTAAAAATCAGGTAGATTTAATATGCAAATTCAGTAGCACAGCTGGATAGAAAGTCAACAGTCAAAAAATCAATAACATTCCTGTACATGAATATCAAACTCACTGAGAGAGAAATCAGGAAAACAACACCCATCACAATATAGCAACCAAAAAAAAAAAAAAAAAAAAAAAAAAAA
>RJWM01013393.1:0-39932 GCA_004363535.1 Dasyprocta punctata
GAATCAAATAACAACAAATTCTGGAGAGGCTATGGGGAAACAGAAATCCTTGTGCGCTATTGGTGAGAAATGTAAACTAGTACAAATTCTATGAAAACCTCTATGGTGATTCTTCAAAAAACAAACACCAATAATTGTATTTGCTACAGTTATTCTCCTCTAAGTATTTTACCAAAAGTTCAAAGAAATCATATTACACAGATACATACATAACTATGTTTCGAGGAGCACAGTTCATAATGGGTAAATCTTGGGAGCTACCTATATGTCCTTTAGCAGGTGAATGAACAGGAAAGTTTTGGTATTACTACTCTACCATAAAGAAAGATAACTTGACTCATTTGTAGGAAAATGAGTGCACGTTGAGACCATAAGTTTAAGTGAAATAAATCAGATACATAGTCCAAACATCACTTCCTTTCTCTTATATGAGAAACACAAAATGTTAGTAGAGGGCAAAATCAAAGATAAAATAAGAAGTAGGGCGATAGACGTTTTCAAATGGGAAGGGGATAAAGAAGTGGAGTAGTAGGGAGGGAGAGGAGGGAACGAAAATGAAAAGAAGATCGAGAAATATTATGTACACGTTCCAACTCTTTGCAATGAGTGTAAACATCATGTAATGTAAACATGTACTAATAAAAAATAAACACGGGAAACATTTATTTTAAATAGGTTGAAAAGGAGTATAGACACCAAAACATAAGCAAATACCACGACACTTCACAGAGAAATAGAACCTAACTTAAGAGATCTCTATGGTAGCGGCAGTTTCTGTACCTTAACAGATCCATAACCCACAATGCAAAAACAATAGTGAAAAAGTAAAGCAACACCCCAAATCCTCTAACTCCCCAAAAGCTGATCTCATGGACACAAAAGTAGAGGAAGCCATAGGCAAAAAACACAAAAACCAAATGGCTAAAACAATTGAAGAGATATAGAGGAAACATATAAGCAAATGCAAAAAATATTTAACAAGATTAAAGAGGACTTAATTAAAGAGATAAAGGGTCTGACAAGTAAAATGTTCAATGAAATTAAAGAAGAAGCAAACAGTAAACTGAGTTAAGCAAGACAAAACAAGACGTGAATGACCATTTGTAAAAGAATTAGAAAGTATTAAAATAAAAGTAGAGATAAACATGAAGAAATGTTTGGATTTTTTTTTTGTTAGTACATGTTTTCAGTACATAATGTTTACACTGCAAGTGTGGCATTGGTTCATGTATGTTACACAACTTGAATCAATTTTTCATCCCCTTTTCCTTCCTTCCCGCTCTATTCATCTCTTGATCTCCTAAATCGAGAATGATGTATCTCCTCATTTCCTATTATCTAGTTTTTATTTTTCTCTTTTTTATAATTTGGTTTTCTATATAATTTATTAGAAATCATGGGCAGCACACTTAGGCTAATGTGAAGACAGCTGTAGTAACAGAAATGAAAGACAAGATGAACATAGTAGAACATAAACTTAATGATGTCCTAAAAATCAAGATTACATGAAAGTTGGATGTAATAGCTGATAGATAACTAAAAAAAGACCAACCACAGAATTATAGAAATAATAGAAAAACTAGAAGATGACTCAAAATATACAAAAACTTATTCATGGAACTTATAAAAAAGTTTCTAAATCTAGGCAAAGTGTGTAATATTCAAGTACAAGAGTATCTAGAACTCCAAATAGTTATGACTAGAAAAGACCCACTCCATGACACAATATAATAAAAATTTCAACAAAAGGAGAGAGTACTAAAAGCTGATAGAGAAAAACTGCAAGTAACCTATAAAGGCAAAGTCATCAGAATAACTGTGGGTGACCTTTAAAGGACAGCACAAATCTAAAGAAACTAGAGCAAAGTTTTTTCAAGATCAAAAAGAAAATAATTTTTATCCCAAATTTCTACATCCTGTAAAATTTGCATTCAAAATAATGGAGAAATAAAGATGTTCCACAACAAAAAGTGAATTGGAAATAAATACATGACCACTAATGCTGTGTTGCAGAAAATACTTAATGGAATGTTACAGAGACAGGCAAGCCACCAAAATCAAGGACCCCAAAATAAAGTACACATGTACTTGGGATCTGGTTAAACAAAAGAAAAAACTTAACAGAATCCATGCTGGAAATATGATGCAATAATGGAATTTAATAAACACCTTACAGTAATAATTCTCAATATCAATAGTCTCAACTTACCAATTAAAAGAAACAAACTGGCAGATTGGAACAAAAAAAATAATGCAACACACATTGCCTACCAGAGAACACCTCAAAAAGAACTACATAGACTTAAAATAAAGGCGTGAAAAATGATATTGTATTCAACCAGAGCCACAAAACAAATGGGAGTAGCTATCTTGTGTCAGACACAGATGATGTCAAGCTAAAACTGATCAGAAGAGACAAATACTGCCACTCTATAACTGGAAAAAGAAAGAATTAAATAGGAAGAAATAGCAATTATAAATATCTGTTGATTGAATTTCAGCACCTAACTTCATAAAATACAAACTTCTGGTCTTAATAGGTCAGACGGAGACTGATAGCCAGGGACCTCAGTACCTCCCTGAATTATGTCAACCAGAAAAAAAAAAAAAAAAAGGAAGTATCAACGTTAAGCCCCATCATTGAACAAAGACTTAGCAGATATCTATATAGTGTTTTACCAAAGAACAACAGAACATGGATTTTTATTAACAGTATCTGGATTTTTTTTCCAAATAGATCATATCTTCCACCATAAAGCATGCTTAAATAAATACAAAAGCATTGAAATAATCACATACATTGACTGGATAATAGTGGGACGAAGCCAGAAATATACTGGCAAAAGAAGCCACAGAAAATATGCAAACACATGAGTATTTGAAAACACATTATTGAAAAATCAGTGGATCACAGGAGAAACCAAGGAAGAAATACAAAAGTTCCTAGAATCAAATGACACTAGAAGCATGATATATCAATAACTATGGTACATAATGAAAGCAGTTCTCAGAGGAAAGGTTATAGGTGTAAAAGCACACATAAAGAGAGCCATCTAAAATAAATAACCTCATGAAGCATCTCAAGGTTCTAGAAAAACAAGAAAAGTGTAAACCTAAAACTAATACAAGGAAAGAAACAAAAGATCAAAGTAAAAATTGTTGCAATCTGGATTAAGAAGACAATACAAAGGATCCCTAAAGCAAAAAGTTTGCTCTTTGAAAAAATAAGATCAGGCAAAGGGGAAGACGAGGGAGAGAGGGAAAGAGAAAAGGAAAGGATCAAGTTGGGACATGCGCTTGAAACAATTCCCCATGATGAATGTATTCACTGTATATAACAAAAGATACTTTGCAGATGAAATTTGAAAAATACAAATCAATGAGAGAAGAGATTAAGAACTTATCTGAAGGACTTTTAATGACATCACCAGATTCATTAATAAACATTTCTCCCAAACATGAAAAGGATGATGTGCAATTAATCAGAACAAACAATATGCTTTCAAACTCCCAACTGGGGCTTATCAGGGCACATGTTATTTCCATCTCAATTATTTGAAACCACCAAATGCCATCAGCAAATTAGAAGGGCACATATTTGGTTTTGGCATAAGCACAATACTTCTTTAAAGTGTCTTACTTGCCTCATCTTGCACTATGGGATTCAATCTTAGCAGCATTAGATATCTGGAATCATTAAACTACTTTCCTGAGGGAAAAAAGTGTTCAGAACGTGACCCTAGATTTATTTAATTGGGATAAGAATCCTAATAAAAGGCAGCACTCAGAAAAATCAGAAAACAGACTATTCCTTTTGAAGACAAATGCTGCTCAGATATGAAAAAGTAGGTAAGAAAGAAAAATTTTAAAACACAAAAAACAGCATTTTAGTGATAATGATGTTGATTGCCTATGCATTAGGAAGGGAATAATTTTATTAAATGAACACATTAATCAGTTTCTAAGAACTGCAATAAGGCACAAGTAAAGGAAATAAATTATTGACTTATACACAATTATTGACCATTTTATATTTTCTGAGGATTTTTGAAGAGGAATTACACATTTGAGCACTGATTATGACTCTATTATTGGGTGCTGAGAGGAACATGAGAGGTGACCTGACCCCTCCTGCAGCTGTCCAGCTGTGCTATGAAAATGTGAACGGATCCTGTGTCAAAATTCCCTACTCCCCGGGCCCCCGCCTGGTTCTCTACCTGGTGTTTGGCTCTGGGGCTGTGCTGGCTGTCTTGGGAAACCTGCTGGTCATGACTTCAATTCTCCACTTCAAGCAGCTCCACTCCCCAGCCAACTTTCTGATCGCGTCTCTGGCCTGTGCTGACTTCTTGGTGGGGATGACTGTGATGCCCTTCAGCATGGTCAGGTCTGTGGAGAGCTGCTGGTACTTTGGGGACAGTTTCTGTAAATTCCACTCTTCTTTCGAAGGCTCCTTCTGTTATTCTTCTATCTTTCACTTGTGCTTTATCTCCATTGATAGATACATCGCTGTTACTGACCCTCTGGTCTATCCATCCAAGTTCACTGTTTCTGTGTCTTGTAAATGTATAGTCTTCTCCTGGCTGCTTGCTGTTGTCTTTAGTTTTTCCCTTTTTTATACAGGGGCAAACGAAGCTGGACTGGAGGAACTAGTGAGTGCCCTCACCTGTGTGGGAGGCTGTCAGATTGCAGTCAATCAAAATTGGGTCTTGATAGACTTTCTGTTATTTTTCATTCCAACGCTTGTGATGATAACTGTTTACTCCAAGATTTTCCTGATAGCTAAGCAACAGGCTAGGAAAATTGAAAGTCTGAGTAGTAAGACTGCAAAATCATCTGACAACTACAAAGACAGGGTAGCCAAGAGGGAAAGAAAAGCAGCAACAACCCTGGGAATCGCAGTAATCGCTTTTCTGATTTCATGGTTGCCATACTTCATTGATTCCCTCATCGACGCCTTCCTGGATTTCATCACACCCACATATGTGTATGAAATATTAGTTTGGATTGCTTACTACAACTCAGCAATGAATCCCTTGATTTATGCTTTCTTTTATCCTTGGTTTCGAAAAGCCACCAAACTAATTGTTACAGGCGAAGTGTTCAGAGAGAATTCCTCAATAATAAATTTGTTTCCTGAATAGGTTTTTGTTTTTATGAGAGAATTGAAAAGATTGTCCTAGTAATCATACTGTCAGAGAAAGACATGGTCATTCATGTTCTGTAGTCTTAATGTAAAATAATCAAATCACTTTTGAGTCTGGTCAAACCCAGATGATATTCAAGTGCAATGTCCTTTGGTAAATATTACATTAAAACCCAAATTTAATGAGAGCAACATTACCATGGCACCAAACCTGCCATTTATTGCTATGATCTTGGGCTACTGAGGTTTCTGTGAGTTCCTTAAACATCAGGTTAGTAACCCTTGCCTTATTATATACCCCTGAGAATATTTAACAGAAAATAGATATTAGACCTACCAAAGAATATTTTAAATTCTGATGCTTGCTTTTATTACTTTAGATAAGTTTAATTCCTGGATGTATATCTTCTCCATTGTAACATTTCCTTAATATAATATAAATTAACCAAAGGAAATTTAGGTGATAACTCTGTGAGAGGAGCCATGGGTCTACATTGCTGGTGTCAGATTTGTGTGTTGATAAATACAGCAGGGTCAGGATTAATAAATCAGAAGCATATCTATTAATTAATATAAGTTTCAGTGTTTACAAAGGAAGAGAAAACTGGTATCACAAATAAAATATTTACATGTTCAGTGAGTTTTTTAGTTGCAAGTATCACACTCTTTAAAAAAATTCATGAAGCTTAGAAACTTTACAGGTTATTTTATGTTTCAATTAGGACGTGTAAGATTCTTACAATTTAACCACATTTCTAAAAAATTTATTATTCAAGTTTTGAATTGTCACAAACATTTATGGTACTTTTCAAAGATATACATGAAAATATAAATCTAAATATATTCAAAGAGAGAATACTGAGATGGAGTGTATAATGCCAATATAGTAACAAAGGTGGAAAGTACATTTCAATAACAAGTCTCAAAAGCAACTGAATTGTGCAATTCATGCCACAGTACACACGCCGGGTGATTAGAAATGAATTGTTCTTGGTATTCAGATTTTAGGGCTTATGTCGTATGAATAACATGAATAAGCTGCTGGATTCCATTCCAGTTTCTCTTAGACAACAAATTGTGTTTATTTATTCTTGTTGTTTTTTCCTGTTTTACTAATTTTTATTTTTATTGGTACATGTTTGCAGCATATGATGATTCCGTTCCTCTTGGGAAGTTGGCCCAGGTACACAACACATGTTCATTCTGTTTTATATCCTCCTCTGCACCCTGCCTTCATGTCTTGGTCCCCTTCCTTTGTAAAAGGTCTCTCTCCCTATTTCTTATTATCTATCTTTATTTTGCTCTTTATTCTTATTGGGTTTGTCATACAAGAGAAATGATGTGATACTTAAACTTGTAGCAGGCACCAAATTTTTAAAATCTGAGCATCATATCTTTGGGGAAGGAATACATACAAAAATGTTCTTGCTATTTTCTCTGATTTCTAGTTAGTCATATATCAGTAATATTATTAGAACATAATTTCTTCTATTATTGAACAATTGCTTTGAATTCTTAAATGTTTCTTGAGATAGTGTATTATTTCTGGCTTTACTGTGTTTTGAGAAACTTAATCTCTCTATGTGATTTTCAGGTAATTAAATGCACCCTAGATGCGTGTCATTTACTCACAATTTTGTACTTCCCACATTAAACACCATCAGTTTATTTTGATTCCAGTGGTTTAAGTAACAATAGCTGTTCCTGAATAAATCTAATACAAAAAAATACATAGTCATACATTCAGTATGTCCAATGTTCTTTTGTATGTGTTTGCTTTCCTGGCATAATTCCATTATTTGAAGAAGATTTGTGATATATGCAATAAAGTTTGCTAAACCAGTTCTTCTCACTGTAAAATTGATGGGTGTGAGAGATGGATCCTAGATTGGTGTTTATGTGGAACAAAGATTGGAAGAATACACCAGATGGAGAAAATTACAATGAAAATGAAGAAGCAGCTATGCTCATGGAAAGTAGCAGGGAAGATGTGCTCTGCGTGTGCGGGTTTGCACCAACAGAGACAAGAAGGTGACACGAAGAGGGAAACACTTGTGCCATGACGGCAGGTGACTAAGAGAAGGAGATAATCGGGTTTTGATCTAAAAGTTTTGATCTAAAAACCCTCGCCAGGTGCATCTCTTTGGATCTATCTGGCTGTGACAGCCAGAAATCGTCGATGGGGTGCGCAGTCCTCTCAGGTTCTCCCACAGTTCATTGTGTTTTAATCACATGCACGACAAGCAGTTGATACTTAGGAATCTTCCATGAAGCTCGAGTGGGGAGAAGGTTACTGTAGTTCAAGCAGCAGGATCTCACACACGTGTGCCCTGCCCTGTGATTCGAGAGATTTCCTGGGTGTTTGCTATTCTTCTTTCTGCTTCAGGCCCTCAGGTGTTGCCTTAATTCAGATGCATGGAGGGGAGCGGTTCTGCAGCCCCAGTTATGCTACCTGTACCAGAGGGAGTTTATGTTACTTAAATTGCAACATTAAATAAAACTAGATCTGGATTTGCCAAAAAATCTCACACGACGTTAATAATTTCTCTCTAAACTTTAGGGAACCCTTACGAGAAGAAACTATCACTTAAACTACACTTACGCTCCCTTCCTTTGGCTCTTGTTCTTAGAATTGTTTTAGATTTGCTTTCTACACTACCTCTGTGCTTGGACTTTGTATTTGAAGCCTTATATCTGCCTAACCTCAGAAACATCATTCTGTTGGATGGTTCTTGCTACATTCATCCCTTCTTTCTCTCTGATTGCTGTTTCTGGGACTTAGAATTTTTCTGTAGTTTGCTGGAAAAAGCAGCTCTTTCTTCTCTGGCTACTTTCCATGTGTGTTGTGTGGTGTTTGCTTGACTTTTTAAATCAACTTGATCCCTTTGATTTTCAGATATGTGTTTTGGGACATTTCAGTGAAATTTCAAGAATATTAGAATAAAATTATGTGCCCAACTGTCTTGATTTTTCAGATGGTATACAACCATTCAGCTATCTCAACTATCAAAATGGTGAGATATCTTGTAAGTCTTAGTACAACCTGGCTTCTTTCTCAATACCTCTATAACCACTTCAGTATCCAGAATCTGACAGCTCAAAACAAGACAAAGGAAGGCATCTCAAAATCTTGGTTTAATTCTCAAGATACTGAACATTCTGATTTACCATTGCCCACTCTTTCTACTATTCTTTTGTAGCGCTTGAAAACAGAATCACAATACTGGCCTAGAAGTCAAGTGATCACAACTTGTGTTGCACTTCAACAGTACATTTTCTCATTGAGAGTGTAGACAAAAAGGAGAAATTTAAGGCTGCATCACATATTACTAAAACATTATTATTTAGTTTTTATTAAATAAGTGACATCTCAAAATGTATGATAGTGTGGTATAAAGCAGTCTTCAAATTATTAAGAAAAAGTTGAGGACCTCAATTCTAGTGTTGTAAAATTTGTTTTTCCCTCTGGCTGTACTGTGAAGCTTGACACATCATACATACCATTAGCATGGGACCAGCTAAATTCCATACTTCCCAAACAGTGAATGGCCAAGCCATTTTATCGCTTCCTTCATGTACATCTGCTCTGTTGACTCTCCCCTTGTCATCTATAGCAGTACTTTGGAAATATTTCATAGCCTTCCCCTCAATTTCTGGCTTTAAACTCCCTTCAAAATCCATTCTAATTAAGATTAAACTTAGAAATCTTACATGGTTTAGCACCCTGTGTTTCCTGCCAATGCCATGCAGGTCTCAGTACTGGGACCTACACAAAAGTAGGTGTAATCTTAGTTTTTAGCCTTCTGGCTACTCTCCTTTTGTTCTCTAAGCCTCATAGCATCCAGAAAAGAATAGGCATAGAATAAAGAGACTATAAGTAGTAAAAAAAAATTTTTCTCATGTGTAGTAGTGTTATAGCCTTGATGAGCATCATCCACAGTGTGGCAGCTTAGGCTCTGTGGTGCAGATCATGTGGTATTCTTTGTAAGACACCTGCCCACTGCACAGATCCTCCAGCGGACCCCTTTGCACCGCTATCTAAAATCTTTCCATGAAATGAAACAGCATGGGACATGTATCTGGGGTAATATTGTCCAGGGGATTACATTTTTTAAGAAGATGTGGACGACTCAAGTTTTAGTCCCTAATAAATGTCTTTACAGAATATATCTGTTCTTATTTTAAGTGGAAAAAAAGTAACATTGAAGAGTGTTGTGAAAGGAGAGTAGTGGGAAGAGCACACAGTACCAATGATCCAGACCCCAATGATATGTCTTTCCTAGCCTAGAAAAGAGAGAGAAGGCAAAACTTGGCTGGTCCAGGAGCTGGGGATATAGTTCAGTGGCACAAGCACCTGCCTAGCAAGTGCAAGATCCTGAGTTTGATTCCCAGTATCAAAAAAAAAAAAAAAAAAAAAACTTTGGCCCATCCTGCAGTTTCCGCATTAAGGGTGCTTCTAGAGTCTGTGTTGCATCAACATAAGTTGGGGAGAAATCAACACTGAGTGGTCAAATGCTTGTTTTATGTAACTAGAGAGTGGATGCAGCTACAGAGATTGCTATGCAGGTTTGAAATTACTTTCCCCTTTTCCTTCTACCTCGTCTTTTCCCTATAGAATAGAAACAAAAAAAGAGGGTAGAATATGAAATAAAGAAGCAGACATTTCATTTTCCCTCAACCAAGTCTTTTATGCCTACACCTGGCTACTGGAGGTAGTGAGGAGGTCATGGATATTCACATAGATAAGAACTGAAGTTAGCCGGGCATGGTGGTGCAGGCCTTTAATCCCAGCACTCCGGGAGGCTGAGGTAGGCGGAGCGTTGTGAGTTCGAGGCCGGCTTGGGCTACAACACAAGTGTAAGGCCAGTCTGAGCTACATAGTGCGACCCTGCCTCAAAAAACCAGGGCCGGGAGTTTGGCTCAGTGCCTTAAGGGCCTGCCCTGGCAGGCGTGAGGTTGTGAGTTCAATCCCCAGTGCCGCAAAAAAAAAAAAAAAAAAAGAACTGAAGTTGAAAATTGACACTGGACAATTTTCAGCTCTCACTATGACTGGATAGTATAAATTATGACTAAGAAGCAACAAAAAGATAAAAATACATTTGCTACAGAATCTTTGTAGGATCAGAGTAAACAAAATTTCATATTATTTATCACCTAATAGTGTGATTTATAGGCAGTTAACTATGTCTGTAAGGAACAATTTTCAAGTGTAGGTGAATTATGTACTGAGTGAGTCGAGAACTAACTCATTTATTCATTATCTGGCAGAATTGCTTGACTGTTACTCAAGTTGATTGCACGTGGTAAATGCCCACTGGTCTTTATTTACCTTAACTCCTCGTCCCTCCTTCTGACTTGGGCTCCCTCCAGCCTCTGCTCCAGAGACAAGGTGTGAGACATTGCTCTCCCCTTCCTGTCATTGTCTGTCTTCTAAGCCTGGGAGCTGCATAGAGCACAGGGCATCATCATCCCACAAGAAATATTTCACATGCTCAGACACTGGGGAGATGGTCTAGGTAGTGGGCTCTCATGTTACGAATGTCTCAGCCACATACTCCTCCAAACTAAAGGCCAGTTGTAGAAATGACTCAAACAACTTCAGCTGATGCAAGAATAAGAGTTTACCTGTAAATCCTATCTGGTTTGTCAGAATCTGGAACTGCTGTAAATAGGACTGCTGTCTAATCTTGTTCTCATCTGTTGCAAAACCATTTACTGAAGATGTTTTCACAAGCAACAGGGGAAGCATGGTAGAGGCCTTGGGAAGAGCGTCCAGTTCAATCCCACCTCAGCACTGGACAGCGTGCTTTACAATAACTACACCAACACAAGAGAATAAGTTTTCCTAGGTTCCTCTGTTAAAATTTGATTGAAGTACCTGAAATTCTACAAATTGTGAAGCGATATTTTGTTCAACCCAATTTTGGGAACTCCTTTTTCTGCACTTGGTCATCCTTGTGCTTTTGTACTAACACAAGCATTGTCCTCCTCCTCTACAGTGGGTTATGAGAATTCGAAGTCCCAGATCCACTTGTCCACAAACTTGGGTCAGTTTGTTTTCCTGTCAAAATCTCAAGCATCATGAAAATAGAGATCACACCCAGGATTACCCACTGCCTCTGAGTTATTGACTTCTGAATCTTCTGCCAGCCCTTCCTATCATTATACACATCCAATAAATAGTGGCTGGTTTGGAGTATCTGGGTCTTTGCCTGTCCTGAGGCATTGACTTCCCAGCCCCCTATCAGGGATTACTAAGAAAGAAAGAAAGAAAGAAAGAAAGAAAGAAAGAAAGAAAGAAAGAAAATAGAGATTACAGTTTTCTCCTTATATGATACTCAACTACAGGCATCAACTGGATTCGATTTGAACAGATAATTAATCAATCAACCTAAGACTGACGAAGGGAGATTTACAGTTTCAGAAAGTCCTGCTTTTATGTGTACATGGGGGATTTACTTTGTAAATTAATTATATTGTTCAAATGTTTGTGATAATTACATTAAAATTTGTATTACATTTTAAATATCTCAGTTCTAAACTGATATTGAATTTAGCTTCATTTCCTTAAATACATCTTTTGTATAATTTGTTTTACACAGTGAGATAAACTGTAGCAGCACTGGTATATTTTGGAAGCCTTAACTTAGAGTGATTAACAAATCCTGAATGGTACATCTTACCACTTTTAAAATATTTTAATCTTTTCTTGAGGCAGGACTTTAAGATTCTCCAACATTTCCTTTCTTGTGTATTAATTATGTGCTGTATTCAGAGATTGTGTAAGTTGCCAAGAGTATTTCCCAAGATCGTTTCCCCTTCCTGTAAGAATTAACTCAGGTGTTTCTTTTCTTTTCTTCTTTCTTTCTATCTTTCTTCTCTCTTTCTTTTTATTTTTTTTTTTGTTTGAGATGGGGTCTCACTATTTAGTCCACATTGGCCTTGAATTCAGCTATCCTCCTGCATCAGCCTCCCAAGTTCTGGGATTACAGGCGTGTGCCATCACTCCCAGTACAAGTGTTTCTTAATAGAGGAAAGAGCTTTAAGAACACAAGTTTGAGAGTTCAGTGAGCAAAGGGTGGATAAGAAGTAATTCTGTAGAAAGTAAGTCTAGTATTAATGTGTGGCAGTTTCAGTTAGCACAGAGCCTTGGGATGTGACAGGAGAGCTTCCTGTCGAGCATTTGCAGCAATTCCCCAGTCTTCTCAGAGGCCTCATGTGGTGGATAGCTGAACTCCAGGGTGATTGAATCCTACATATAGGGTCCTGGCCGTGACCTCGTTGAGACAGGTCCCAAGGACACTGGTTGAGAGTAACAGTGATGTCTCTTCCTATGTCAACGACAATTTCAGAAATATCAGGGAATCGTGGAGAGTGTTTGGAAGACTTCTAGACAGTGTATTTATTACACAAAGAGAAATGACATGCTGCTTAGCAAAGGAAGTTTAAAAACAAACAAGAGCAAAGTGAGGTGTTCAGGGCTGCTTTTTGCTGGAAACAAGAGTTAGAAAGCCAAGGAGTGTATTTTTCAGATCCCTAGTCTTTTCATTACAATTCTTTAACAACTTCGCTAGCTATAGAGAGGAGGCTGAGCACAAACCATCAGCGTGAGCCACAGGATGCCAAGATGTATGGCTGGGGCATGAGCACCAAGAGAGGAGGCTCACTTCTCCGGGAGGGAAAGCAGGCAGTATGCGGGACTGCAGCAGTGTGGAGAGGAACCTCTGGCAGGGGGACCTGACAGCCACTGTAAGCACAGACCTTAGGGTTGGCCCATCTAATTGGGATCTGAGCAAGAGAATTTACATGCCAGTTAATGGCATCCATTGGTTAAGGGCAGCTGCCAAAATGGTCAGCTCAGCTCATGTCACCACCCACGTTGTGGGTTGTGCTATGGTGGATTCTGGGTGTAAGAGACCATGGGGAAACGATCACGTGTGACATTTATAAGTCAGCCAGTCCGCTGTGCCCTGCAGCAGGAAGAGCAAGAGGAGAGAGTCCAGTATCAGTGTTGAAGCTTTTGTCACCAGAGCCCCAGGAGCTGTGGGATCCACTGAGCCATGTTGACCTGGCTCCATCCCAACCATGGGGACAGAATGGACAGTGAGGTAACATGCAGAACACCGGGAGTTAGAGCAGCAGAACTGGCCAAAGGTTCAGAACATGGATGACACTGGAAATGAAGGACATGTGAAATCTGTGTCACTAGGCTTCCTATGCTTGCATCTTCTAGAGTCATCCTTTCCATCTGTCCAGATTTATTCTCAGCAAACCACCTTACATTATACAAATTGTTTCCTAGTCACTATTGTCCTTGTGAGGAGTATTGAGAACCTGAATAGGGAAATCTTTGCTGCTTGAAGCTTTTCTCCTGGGGACAGGTACAGTGTGCAGCCTGTGCCTAGATACTGGTCCTTCTTCCCTGATCTTGGGAGAGGAGGACAAGAGGGACACTCAGCTCATGGCAAGAGAATGTGGAAGAGCACAGATGAACCAGAAGCAAACCACAGCTGCCAGGTCTCAGGAAAAGGGCAAAGTAAGAAGTGATGCTTTCTTCTGATTGCTATTGCTTCAGTCAACTGATAGAATTAATTCAAATGACGAAGATGCCCACAATTTTCCTTTACCTGCACTTACTCATTTCCTTTAGCTGATTATTCAATATAATTCACTGTAGAAATTTGTGTTGCTTTTATAGGTAAACAGATCTGCAGCATCTTTTACAAGATTGAAAGGAACAATAATATGAGATCTATTTGCAGAAAGAAAGTATGTGAGTACCACACTTGACAAACATTCAAGGTGGGACCTTTCACAAGAGTACTGCATAAGAATTACAGGCATACTGCTTAAAAGAATCACTGTATCAGATTACAAATGAATTCAATTTACATATTTTCTCCCAGAACAGAACTCGATTATAAATTTGGGACTTACAGTATAAATGGGACTTAAAAAATAAAGGTTGATGTTAGACATTCTGAACAGTAAGAAATGGAAAAGGTTAACTAGGAAAGGTAATGAACATATTAAATTATTACTTATAGGAGCCACTTTGAATATATATTTTAAAGCATTATTTTATACATTTTGAACTAATGCAATTAAAAATATTTGATAAAATGCTCTGGAAAATGCAAAATAGAAAGCTGTTAATAAAGTAGTTTGCAATTAGGAAAAAGGGCATATTACAAACACAACTATGAAAATATACTCATTTTTATGCCTTTCCATAAATGAGAATCAAGACATATTACTTTCTCATGATTCACAAATTGGTAAATATTAAAAATATACCAATATGCTATATTGGCTAAAGGGAATGATATGCTTGAAAGTTACTTCATCTAGTGTCCAACATTAAAAGTGAATTCTTTTGAGGTAGAAATAATATCTGAATTTTAAAAAGCTGACTTTAAAGTATATCCAGAAATCATTCATCAGAAAAATCTCATGAAAGTCCAAGATGAGTTCTTTCTTAGAGTTCTAAGAGGTAAAGGAAATTTGTCAAAGGTAAAGTAGAGTCATATGTTTGAAACTCTGAAGATTCCAATTCTGATGATTCTTTACACATTTCATTTAGTGTTTCCTATAATTACTAATGGAAACAAACAAAGCAAACAGTCTTAAAAGGTACAAATTTTATTTTTCCTTAACTTCCTATGTTTGATTCCATGAAGAAAATATGTTATACTCTACTCACATACTTTATTAAATCAAATCTATAAATTGGAAACCCGCAATATTCTAGATATTACAATATGACTCTGCATCTTACTCCTTTAACACAAAACAATTCTGAAAGTGTGAAGCACTTAAATGAAGGCCGGTTACCAAAAGCCATTGTGAAAAATCATTGATAAACAATTCTCACAAGAATGAGAACAGGCAATATGGCTTCCAAATTCTGAGCAAAGATTGTTCAGCATAGCTATTATTTCAATTACTATTCATGGAATATTAAGTATTATCAGCAATTTAGAAGAGCATAAACTTGCTTTTACTATAAACAACAGTTATATCCAAGTTCCTCACTTGCCTCACGTTGCCCTCTGGGGATTCACTCTTAGAAGCTTTACATACTTGCAATAATTAAGCAACTTTCCTAAAGGAAACACAGTATTTGGGGAATTATCCTAGTTTTGTTTAATTAGGATAAAAACCCTAATAAAAGATAGCAATCACATATGTACCAGAAACAGACCATTCCTTTTGAAGACAAACACTGCTTAGATGCGAAGAAGTAGGTAATAAGCACAAATATTTTTAAAAGAGAAATACAAAGCATTGTACTTGGTAATAGATGTTGATCAGTTGCATATGATGAAGGAAATAATTTTTATTGGATGAGGACATTAATTAGTTCTTAACTATAGGAATAAGGTACAAAGGAAAAGGAAAAATATCCATTCGCAATTACCGAGTGTTTCATAGGTTTTAAAGATTGCTGAAGATGGGAATTACATATTTGGGCACAGAAGATGACAGTTTTCTCAGATACAAAGAGACAAAAATGAGTATTGGTGACCTGACCCCTTCCTCAGCTGTCCAGCTGTGCTACAAAAATATGAACGGATCCTGTGTCAAAGCTCCCCACTCCCCAGGCCCCCACCTGGCTCTCTACCTTGTGTTTGACTCTGGGGCTGTGCTGGCTGTCTTGGGAAAACGGCTGGTCATGACTTCAGTTCTCCACTTCAAGCAGCTCCACTCCCCAGTCAATTTTCTGATTATCTGTGCTGACTTCTTGGTGGGGACGACTGTGATGCCCTTTAGTGTGGTCAGGTCTGTGGAGAGCTGCTGGTACTTTGGGGACAGTTACTGTAAATTACACTCTCCTTTTGAAGCCTCCTTCTGTTACTGCTTTGTCTTCCACTTGTGCTTTATCTCCACAGATAAACACATCACTGTCCCTGACCCTCTGATCTATCCAACCAAGTTCACTGTTTCTGTGTCTGGCATGTGTATCCCCTTCTCCTGGCTACTTACTGTTTTCTATAGCTTTTTCCTCCTGTATAGAGGGACAAATGAAGCTGGGCTGGAGGAACTAGTGAGTGCCTTCACCTATGTGGAAGGCTGTCAGATGGCGGTCAATCAAAACTGGGTCTTGGTCAATTTTCTACTATTTTTCATCCCCACGCTTGTGATGATAAGTGTTTATTCCAAGATTTTCCTCATAGCTAAGCAAAAGGCTAGTGAAAGTTTCAACAGTGAGAGTGCAAAATCATCATGCAGCTACAAAGACAGGGTAGCCAGGAGACAGCACAAAGCAGCAACAACCCTGGGAATCGCAGTGATAGTATTTCTGATTTCATGGTTGCCATACTTTATCAATTCCATTATCAATGCCTTCCTGGGTCTTTTCTTTGTTTATAGGTTTTTAATTATGTCTTCAACTTCATTGCCTAATGCAGGATTATTTAGAATTTCAGTTAGAATTTTCTTGATTTATCTCCGGTAATTTATATGTAGGTGGGTATCTGCCCATTTCTTCTGTGTTTTTCATCTTACTGCGATACAGGTTCTTGATGTAGATATTGATGATCTTACTGGAATACGGGTACCTTGATGTAAGTAGTGGTGATCTTCTGGATTTCTGCAGAGCTTGTTGTTGATTTAACCCTTCTCATTCCAAATTGCATGGATCTGAGTCATTTCTTTCTTTTTTTGATTAGGTTGGATAAGGATTTGTCAATTTTATTTAATCTTTTGAAGAATCAACTTTTTAATTAATTGATTCTTTGTATTGTTTTCTTAGTCTCCATTGCCTTAATTTATTCAATCTTTATAATATCTTCCCTCATTTGAACTTTGGGTTTGACTTGCTCTTCATTTTCTAAAAGTTTGAGATTTGACATTAAGTTGTTTATTTGTGCAACCTGTATTTTCCTGATATGTGTATTCACCACTTAAATTTCCTCATAAGACTGCTTTCATTGTGTCCCATAAGTTTCAGTATATTGTATTAGCATTATCATTTAATTGTAGAAACTGTCTAATTTCTTCTTTATTCTGTGATCAGCTGGTTGTTTAGGAGAATGTTATTTGATTTCCATGTTGTCTTGGTTACTTTTCCCTCCTTGCTGAGACAAAACACCTGACACCCAAAGTTAGGGAAGAAAAGGTTTATTTAGCTTACAGTTTTTGGAGGTTTCAGACCATAATCAGCTGTTTCCAAGGCAGAGTGGCATGGCACTGAGGCAACACTTCAAAGCAGCAGCCAGAAACAAAAAGCAGCCAGAGTAAAAGGGGGCAGAGCAAGCCTCTTCTCCTCCCTTATATTGTACACAGGACACCCCCCCACCAGGGTGGGTGTAGCATTCACAAATCTCCTTGCCTTCCTTTGCAGGGGATGAGGATATTTATAAAGAACCCTGGCTCCCTGCTGAGTCTCTTAGTTAAACTTCTGACATTCTCAAATTGACACAATGACCAGGTAACTGCTTGTGCTCTATACCCTATGATGTAGAGCTGCTGAGTTACTTAATTAAGCTGCTAGACTTCTCAAGTTGACACAATGTATAAACCATAGCACATGTGTTTATGAAATTCTTGTAGTTTCTTTTGTCATTGATTTCCAATTTTGTTGTATGATTTTCTGATAATATGCATGGGATAATTGCAATTCCTTTGCACTTATTTAAGCATGTTCTATGAGATAGTATATGGTCTATTTTGGAGAACATCCCATGTACAGCTTTGAAGAATGCGTATTCTGATGTTGTGTAGTGGAACTCTTTTTAGATATCCACTAAGTCCATTTGTTCACAGGTTTGGTTCAGGTGTTGTATTTCACTGTTGATTTTTTTGTCTAGTTAATCTGTCTATTTGTGGCAGTGGGGTTTTGAGGTCCCCCAGTACAATTGTATTAGTGCTTATTTGGTTTTTCATGTCCATTAATATTTTATACAGTTGGGTGCACTGGTATTCAGTGCGTATATATTTATGATTTTTATTTTTTCTTCTTGGACTGTTCCCTTTACAAGGATATAGTGACCTTTGCCTCTCTCAGTCAGTCTTGGCTTGAAATTCACTTTGTCTGCAAGTAGAATAGTTGCCTCTGCTTTTTTCTGGGATCCTGTGTAATGTTTTCCATCTTTTAACTTTAGTCTATGAACTTCTTTGTGGATTAAGTGTGTTTCTAGTATGCAGTATACTGTTGAATCTTTCTTCCTGATTTATTCTGCCAATCTGTTTCTTTTGTTTGGTGAATCGAGACCATTAACATTGGTGGTTACAACTGGTATGTATTGACATACTCTTACCATTTTATTTTCTTGTTGTTCCCCCTCCCACCTTGTTTAATTGCTTGTTATGCCTGGTGGATTCATTCCATTGGAGTTCATGGAGTTGTAATCCTTGCTATCTCTTTCTAGAGTATTCTTCAGAACGTTTTGGAGTGCTGGTTTGATGTTCATGAATTTCCTCAGGTGTTATTTGTCATGGAAGTATCTTATTTCTCTATCAATTTTGAAAGATAATTTTGTGGGGTACATCGATCTGGTTTGGAGGTTGTTTTCTTTTGGGACTTGAACACCTCAGTCCAACTCTCCTTGACTTCAGGGTTTGTGTTAAGAGGTCTGCCATGATTCTGATGAATTTTCTTTTATGGATGATTTGTTTCTTTTATCTAACAGCTTTCAATAGTCTTTTCTTATCTTTAATTTCTGGAATCTTGACTATCGTATGTCTGTTGTAAATTTTGTTTACCATGGCTAAATGTAGTTCTATATGCCTCACTTATCTGTATGGCATTCTTTTTCCCTGTTTGGGAAGTTTTCTGCCATGACTTCTGTGAACAGATATTTTATATCATCTGCACTATCTTCTGCTTTTTCATTGATTCTAATTCATCTTATATTTTTTGTCTTGGTTACTTTTCTCTCATTGCTAGGACAAAATGCCCAATACCCAAAACTAAAGAAAAGTTTATTTAGCTTACACTTTTTGGAAGTTTCAGTCCATAGTCAGCTGGCTCCAAGGTGGCATGGCACTGGGGCAACACTTCAATGCAGCAGCCAGAGCAAAACAGCGGAACAAGCCTTTGCTCCTCCCTTATATTGTACACAGGCCACCCCCACCCAGGGCGGGTGTAGCACTCACAAAATCTCTGTGCCCTCCTCTTGCACAGAATGAGGATATTTACAAAGTAAGAATCCTGGCTCTGCTGAGTCTCTCAGTTAAACTTCTAAACGTCTCAAGTTGACACAATGTATCAACCATAACATTATTCTTCTTTGCATTGTGTAGCAGCTGCTGGATTGATTTCTTGTGATCCCTTGCAATTTTTAAGAAATCTTTCTTTTCATGATAGTTAACCACAATCCTGCCTTCTGTATCTGAGATTCTGTTCTCACATTGGATCATTCTGCTGTTTACACTCTGAATGGAAGTTTTAATCTCCTGGATATCCGCTTGAATCTATGTTATGGATTCCATTTCCTTCCTACGTTGGGCATTCATGCTTTCCATCATTTTTCTAAGATCCTCTGGTTTTTGTTTTTTTTGTTTGTTTGTTTGTTTGTATTTTTGAGAAAGGGTCTCACTATGCAGTTCAGGCTGGCCTTGAGCTCACTTTTGTAGCCCAGGCTCCCACAATGATCCTCCTGCCTCAGCCTGCCAACTGTTGGGATTACAGGTGTGCACCAGCACACCCAGCATAGATCCTCTGTTTTTTATTTGTATCTGCTCTGGAGTCACTAAGCTTGTCTTTCATTGTGGTCACCATCTCTATGATTTATCTGATAAATCATTTCTGATTTGATTTTTTTTTCTAGAGCCTTGTCCATCTGCTTTGTTACTTCCACTGTTATCACCTTAGAAAGCCCAGGTGGGTGGCTTTCAGATTGTTCCTCTTCATTGCCCTGAGTTTGCCTTTGGTGAGCTGAAAGTTTGGGGCTGCATTTTGTTTAAGTGTCTTCTCATTTTTTTTAGTTTAATACCTGGATAGATGTTTGTAAATTGCTTATGGTGAGCAGCTTTTTTACTAGTATTTAGAACCCTTAGGAAATGAATACTTTACAGGGGAGTCTTCTACATTGAGCTGGGTTTTGGATTTTGACTGTATTGCAAGCCCATACCTCTTCAATTTATTAGAGATGAGAAGTTGCTGCCTACTCGACCCAGCCCCTGGTTCTTTGACACTGTCCTATAGTATTGTTTATGAGTCATAAGCAATCACAGTCCTGATATACCAGGAAGAACCACTGATTACAATTTTGCCTTGGCTAAATGAGTACAAACAACAATAACATTACAACAAACACAGTCTACAAAATGGCAAACTGTGGTAAATATTAATTTTCCTCCTTTAACTAAATGAAATAGATTTTTGATTATATAACAAAATGTAAAATGAACCAGAAAATTGTATGCAACAAATAAACCCTTAATATGGCAATTTACCCTAAGGGAAAAAATACATAAAAGTGGTGCAGGGAATACAATAGAGAAATACAAGAAAAGAAGGAGATTAAAGGCAAGGCAGAAGGTCAAAGGAAGATCATAGAAATTTTGGGAAAGTAGTGAAGGAGATAAGAGGGAAAGAGAGAAGGAAGAAATAAAAATAAGAACAGAACTACAACAAAACAACTAAAGCCATCTTCACACTTGTGTAAAAAAAGAACAATGAATAAAAACAAAGCAAAAAGAAAGAAAAAAGAGAGAGAGGGAAAAAGAACAAAGTAAGAAAAAATATATTCACTTCAAGGTATGTCTCTGCTGTCACTGCTAGACAAAGTGAAAAGACAGAGTTCAGATCTGAATTGATTAATCCCAGAAAGCCAGTCATAGCTTTATGGCAGGGTGGTGGATAATACCAACAAGTCTGCACCTTTAATTCCATTAAAATTCAGGTTGGTTTCTAACTGTGAGCGTGGAACCAGATTTGTTCAGCCAGCCACAGTCCATGTGTCCCCTACTGACTTGAACTCAGCTGCTTTTTATCATGAACTCAGCTCCCTGATCTTGTCACTGGGGCTCACTAGATGGAGCAGCCTGCAGCTGTTCTCAGTTCTAAGCACAATTGGCCTTTCTCCAAGATGGCTACCATCCAATCACATTCTCCTGGAGGACATCTGAACCTGAACAATTCACCAGTGTACTCCACTGCATCCACTGTTCCATTCCACAGAGGCCTCTGAGTTTGCCATTTTTCACTGTACTTCTGCAGGTTCAAACCCCCGCTCTCATGCAGTGAGTCTGGAATTAGATAGAGTGCCACCTGCCACCTGCCACCTCCTTCTTCTTCATTGAAGTCTCTCTCTTTGCTCCTGGACAATTTTTTAAGAGTATAAAAATGTAAGGTATAATTTCACATTTTGCTTTCTGGAATATTTTGTACTGTTGATTCAGTAAAATCATTTTGGAGCTTATATAGAGTATTCTGTGAATGAAACTAAATTGTATTAGAGTAATGTTGTATATACCTATTTCTTACATTTATCTGTGGATTTAATAATCAAAATTACACAAACATTATTGGTTTCTAATGAGGCTTTTAATTCTTTTATAACAAATTTTGAGCATAATTTTGTGTAAGTATCATATCAGAAATAGCTGAGGAAAATGCATTTTATATACTTTGTTTTGTTTTGTTTTTGGTACCAGGGATTGAACTCACAAACTTGTGCTTGCCAGGCAGATGCTTATGCCACTGAACTAAATCCCCAGCTCTGCATTTTATTCACTATTTTCATCAAAGAAAATAATTTTGTGGGTAACATAGATAATGTATTTCAAATTGTATTGTCAAGGGTCAAAAATTTGTAGGGATGGCAAGTGAGAAAGACAAAGAGTATGAGATAGTCCAGTATGAACACTGACAGCTTCTGCTACAAGGATCACAGAGCTGCATAAGACAATGAAGCGCACTGACATGGCTCTCTACACAGTGGGGCCTGAAGGCAAAGGTGAACTAACACAGAATGCCAGTGGTCAGCACAGCAGAACTTGCCAATGCTTCAGAACATGAGTGACACTAGAAATGGGAACTGGCAAACTCCCTCAGTCTTCACTAGGTTTTCCATGTGCATGATTTCTGGAACCAGCCTTTCCCTTTATCCAGATCTGTTCTCAATGAACAGCTTTCTCATTATTTACTTAATTTCCCAATAGCTGTTCCTGTAGTTGGAAGTTGTTTGTTTTTGTTTGTTTGTTCATTTGTTTGTTTGTTTTTGTACCAGGAATCAAACTCAGGATCTTGTGCTTGCCCGGCAGGCACTGCGCCACTGTCATATCCCTGGTCCCTCCTGTAGTCAGAAGTATGAGAGGCAGGAAGGACCATCTGTTCCAGGTGTGTTTCTTCTCCTGAAAGAGAGCAGTGACAGGTTGTTACAGAGCCCATGTCTGGACATTGGTCCACAGGGTTCAAATCTGGAAGAAGAGGACAAGAGGGATATTCCACTCAAGAGAAGGAAAAGAGTGTGCAAGGGACACAAAATGAACCAGCACACAGCCCAGGCCTTGTGGAATTTGGGAAAGAGGAAAATGTGAACTTCCAGGTGGCAGGACAGGAAACAGACACCAGGGCTTGATGTCAGTCCAGTGGGCTGGGAGTGGGGGAAGGCTACAATGTCAGGATCTGTGAGGGACCGGAAGTGAGGGCTAAGGATTCTGGGAAATTGACACCAGTATAACTTAGTCCAATAGGATTCTGGACAATAAGTGAAGGCTTCCAAGGAGACTCCAGGTAAGTGAGGCAGATTTTAATTAGGTTCCTCCTGGCTTCTGGTTACTATTTCTTTAGTTTACTGAAAGGATCATTGCACTGATAATGAAACATTAATTTTTTTATTACCTTACAAGTATTCATCAACATTGACTCCAATATTTAGTATAATTTCCCTTGGACTTCTGTGCTGCATTTGAATGTATGCAGATCTAGTACAACCTCACTTACAGAGTTAAAATGCAGCAAAAGATGGAAAAAATATTTGCTGCATCATCCAAAGCACTATTATCACTTTAAAAATAAAGATTGGTTGCAGATATTCTAGTCCCTGAAAAAGGAGGCATTCCTTAAGGAAGGTGATAGATATGTGAAAAAGCTTGCAGGAATCATTACAATTTGGATATGGATATTAAGCTATCAAGTTTTGCATCTTAAATTTAGACAATTAAAAGACTGATTCATAAATTAAATCTTGAAAATCCAAGATAAAAAGAAAATAGCTCTCATACTAAAGTGGACAATTTACAAATAAATACAGGAATAAAAAATCACTGGTATGACTATGAAAATATATTTATTGCCTTTGTAGTTCCATAAATGTATTTTAACATGTTACATTTTTTGCTCTTTAAAGTTGTAAAATATTAAAATGTTATATGTTGCATTGACTAAACTAAAGGAAATCACCATTCTTAATGACGAAAGTGAAAATAATTTTACATTCTACAGCATAGAATATGAGAACTAGGAAATTTTAATTTAACAAATTTTATCCTGATTAAAAAAAGTTGAATTATAGAAAATGTCTAGAAGTGGTTTGTCAGAAAAATCTTATCAAAGGCAAAGACAGAAGCCAGGTAGGTGGCACAGTCTGTCTTCCTAATACTGGTGAGGCAGAGGTGGGAGGAACATTTCCACCCAACCCAGGGAAAAAGGGAGGGAAAAAAAGGCAAACATTAGTTCTCTTCTACATTCTAAGGTAAAATAGTGTCATATACTAAACTGTCCACATTCTGAAACATTCTAAACATTTTTCCGTATTTTAGAAATATCTTTCTAATCATTCTCATTTAAACAAAAAAATATAAGCCTGAAAACAAAATTTAGAAGATACTACTTCCATTTCCAATTCCTTCTTTTATTTAGCTCAATGGGAAACAAGTTTATTCTCCCACTTTTCTGACTTGTAATTAAGAATAATCCTGCAAGATTCTAAGTATTACTGCATGACTGCATTTTAGTTCTTTAACACAGATCAGAGCAGGAAGGCATGAACAGCTTACATGAAAGAGCTTTAGTGACCATTGATATGAGAATATTAATAAACAATTCTCACAGTACAAAAAGATAATCTCCAAAAAAATTAAGATTGAACACTTTGGTCTTGAAATTCTTAAACAAAGGTTTATAATTACACATATTATTTCCAATTTCATTTTATGAAAATGGCAGATGGCATCAGTGAATTAAAAGGGCATAGATTGGGCTTTGGCATAAATAATAGTTATTTAAAGGTTCCTGATTTCTCTCACTCTGCACTATGGGATTCAATCTTAGGAGCTTTAGGAATTTGCAGTAATTAAACTACATACTTCCCTGAGGGGACAGAGTGTTTGGGGCAGTCACTAGCTTTGTTAAATTAGGATAAGGATGCTAATAAAAGCTGACAAATAAATATGCCTCAGAAAGGAGACCATTCCATTTGAAGGCATTTCTCAGGTACAATGAAGGAGAAATGCAAAGAAATGCTTTAAAAACAGATGTGAATATTTTTAACATAATCATGAAAGAGTGGGTGTATATTAGAAATGTAATAGTTTTACCAGATGAGAATATTAATCAGCTTCTAAATATGAAAATAAGTGTTTATGGGTGTAAAGAACAAGGATCAAATATGCTCATAATAATTGACATATTTTTTATTGTCTTTTGAAGGTTTTCAGAGCAGTAATAATGTACTTAGCCATACAGACAATGTTCTCAGGTATCAAAACAGAACCATGAGCAGTGATCTGATCCCTCCTACAGCTGCGGAACTGTGCTATGAAAATGTGAATGGATCCTGTGTCAAAGCTCCCTACTCCTCGGGACCCCGCCTGGCTCTCTACCTGGTGTTTGGCTCTGGGGCTGTGCTGGCTGTCTTGGGAAACCTGCTGGTCATGACTTCAATTCTCCACTTCAAGCAGCTCCACTCCCCAGCCAACTTGCTGATCGCCTCTCTGGCCTGTGCTGACTTCTTGGTGGGGACGACTGTGATGCCCTTCAGCATGGTCAGGTCTGTGGAGAGCTGCTGGTACTTTGGGGACAGTTACTGTAAATTTCACACTTGTTTCGATGGCACCTTCTGTTATTCCTCTATCTTCCATTTGTGCTTTATCTCCATGGATAGATACATCGCTGTCACTGACCCTCTGGTCTACCCAACTAGGTTCACTGTTTCTGTGTCTGCCATGTGTATCTCCTTCTCCTGGCTGCTTGCTGTTGTCTATGGCTTCTCTGTGTTTTACACAGGGGTAAGTGAAGCTGGACTGGAGGAACTAGTGAGTGCCCTCACCTGTGTGGGAGGCTGTCAGATGGCAGTCAATCAAAACTGGGTCTTGGTCAATTTTCTACTATTTTTCATCCCCACACTTGTGATGATTACAGTTTATTCAAAGATTTTTCTGATAGTTAAGCAGCAGGCTAGGAAAATTGAAAGTCTGAGCAATAACACTGCAAAATCATCAGGCAGCTACAAAGACAGGGTAGCCAGGCGGGAAAGAAAAGCAGCAACAACCCTGGGAGTTGCAGTGATAGCTTTTCTGATTTCATGGTTGCCATATTTCGTTGATTCCCTCATCGATGCCTTCCTGGGTTTCATCACACCCACATATGTGTATGAAATATTAGTTTGGATTGCTTACTACAACTCAGCAATGAATCCCTTGATTTATGCTTTCTTTTATCCTTGGTTTCGAAAAGCCATCAAACTAACTGTCACTGGCAAACTGTTCAGAGAGAATTCCTCCACAATAAACTTGTTTCCTGAGTAGCTTCCTGTTTTAGATTGGGGGAATGGAAAGGTTCACAACTGACACATCATGGGTAGAAGAAAAGATGATCAGCATGCAAGATCCTGATGGAAGATAGTTGAATCCATTTCAGTTTTGACCCAGATCTGATCCAGGGTACACTCAGGTGCAAAGTTCCTTAATAAATATACCATTCAAATCTCATCATAAATCACCTCTAGGCCTTCTGGCTGAGATCAAGTTAAATCTCACTATAATGAAGGAACACGACCTTAGAGCCACCTTGGTATTTTTTCCAGTGATCTTGGGCTTGGT
The DNA here is from genome assembly GCA_004363535.1 of Dasyprocta punctata. Lineage (NCBI taxonomy): Eukaryota > Metazoa > Chordata > Mammalia > Rodentia > Dasyproctidae > Dasyprocta > Dasyprocta punctata. The sequence goes on from RJWM01013393.1 coordinate 26,138, forward strand.
ATCCTCTGACCTGTCCTGTATTTATGTGGTTAGGAACACTTTCCTTTTAGTATCCTACAAGGAAAATTTAAGAGAATATATGTAAAGGACCTAATATAGTATATTTTTAAATTCTAACTTCTGTGATCTGTTGTGTTTTATGTTCACTCCCTGAATGTATCATCTTTTCATCCTTTTCATTATATATTCCTAATAACACATAGGAGAAATTTTGACATGTGCTGGCCCCTTGCTCAGAGAAGCCATGAGGAGTCTGCACATGGATCGGATTTGTGGCTGCAAAAGGGAATTTTAGAACTTTGAAAAAGAAGTTAAGAAATAGATATTTTAATTATAGTATCGGTTCATCTATTTGCAATGGGAAAAAAACTGGCATTAAGAAATATATCCAGTCATATTTTTATAATCATGCCATGAATGTATAGACCATGTGATTCAGAGACTAAGTAAGGTACTCTAAAATATTTCTCCCCTCACAGAGGAGAATGAAATCAGCCACTGAAGTCAGTTTGCTTCAAGTTATTGGGGAACAAAGGTTTTTAATGAATTATTTCAGATGAATTATATCACATTGTTGATTCACATAAAGAAAGTATAAACAAAACTTTGTAGAAACATAGATATTGGAAGAGATAATTTATATGCTCTTACTCAACAATTTAAGCAATAAAATTCCAAGCATTCGTGCATTAAAAAATAATGTTTTTATTGTATAAATCTTTTCTCCTGAAGACTCTAAGGAGGGCCATTCAGATAAACATACTTTTTAAGTAGTAAGGCAGGATTTGTCCAAACACCAAGCAAAAACAAAGCCTTTTATTTTATACAATGGTTATTTGGTTCCTTTGAGCCATTTCTCCTCAGATGAGACTTTCATATTCACATGTCTCATGCTATTAAAAACTGTTAAGATTGCAGATTGCATGTAACTTTTTTATGTGGATGCCCCTTAATTTTTATGAATAAATATGTGATGTTTCTTGGTGTTATTTGCCTTTAGTAGCTTACATATATAAAAGTATTTTGGGAATTTTTCTCTTTTTTTCCATATATAAAAGTATAAATCAAAAGATTCTGGGGAGTTGCCCGCTTTTTAGGAGTCAGGTGATATATCCTATCATATTACTTTCTGCATTCTAATGATCTGTTTTGCATATTTGTTTCCCCCAAAAAAACTGTTTCTCAGAAGAAAGTTGTTTCTTGTTTTTGTATCCCTAGCAGTCACCTTCACCATACAAGGGCCATGACGGTTGGTTAATAAAGGTGGAATAATTACGTGTGTGTTTCCTTTAACTGTAGAATGTTTTAAGGGTTGTGTGTGAAGATGTGTATCCTTGCATTAAGCAAACATGATTCTGTATGGGTTATTTTGGATCAAGGTGGTTATCAGATGATGTTGCAGACATCATCCATACTAACTTTGTAGTGTGAGTATGAACATTCATAGACAAGAGTTATTTGAACTACCTTCTGGAAACAGCCACCCTCTCTAAATGTAGGTTGTTGGATTTTGAATTCAAGGCACAGAATATTTGCAAACTAAGAACATTATTTTTCCCACATTCTTCCTGCCCCCCAAATAACCATACTATTGTAACAGACACACAAAATACTAAAATGAAAATATACCTCTAGAATGAGCTCAAACATCTTTTTGTAGATGCTAGATGTATCTTCAAGTGTGTAAGTCAGGATTGTGAAGACAAAAGGTGGTTCTTATGGTCCTTGGGTGTCCACAGAGCCAGAATTGAGCCTGGAGGTTACCTTCATCTGCTCCAACAAGTGGTCAAGGTGCAAGCTGTGCTTTGTGAGCTTTGTCTCAATTGTCCTCCCTTACACCAGTGTGGCTCTCTGAATTAGTTATGATGGACCCTACATCCGGTAGAGGGTGAGGCAGGCGACTACAACCCCAGGCTCTTCTGGACCATTTGGCCAACAAGCATGCCTTCTGCGGCCTGTCACCTTGCTGAGAACTACTTTTACTACTTATATTCCTTCATTCTCCACGGTGATACTTCTGGGGACATTAAATTTTTCCCTGACCCAATAGGCTCGCTCTTACCTCTCTGGCCACCTTGCACTGTGGCTCTATGTGTGGCTCTATGTGATTTCCTACTAAGAATTTGAACAAATCGGATCTCATTTGATTCTCCCATTCACACACATTTCTAGCACATTTCAAATGAATTTCCGGAGGAATGTAAATGAAACTATGTGCTCAGTTAGCTTACAGGGCTGATGGTCAGATTGTATGTAACTACTCAATCATTCCAAATGTTCAAGTTTGAGCTTCTTAAACACATATTGAAGGGGTGTGTATAGATGTTTTCTTTGTGCACATCTATTACTGTGAGTCACCACGCGAGTCCTCGCTGCTCTCTTCCCCACCCGGCTTCTCCCTCTGTGTCTCCCAAGCTTCTTCATGACCCGAGTGTTCAAAGACCAGTGCAAGGCTAAGGGAGGATCTCAAGGGTGGCGCTGCCTCTCAGAAACTCACTTTCTGCTATGTCAGTACCCACATCTCACCACGCTACTTGTTAGTGTTGGATATTAAAGCTGAATATTGGCCCAGAAATTAAACTGATCACATTCTAAGGAAGACTTCAACAACAATAAATTGATTTTTGGTCATGTAAGCTTATATAGGGAAAATTTAAGGATGAATGTGGATCACTGCATGGTACTTTAATTATTGGCTTTGTAACACTGAATAAGATCTCCAAATGTGTGACCTGAAGGTTGGGAAATCTTTGCAAATATTCAAGAAAACCATAAAAAATGGGACTAATCATCAAGGTCACCCTTCCTTCCATCTAGTTAGGAATTGTGATTCACTGAAATCTCTGGTTATGGGACACTTTGTGCATCACGCACCTAAAGTTGTCATACTGTTAACTTGAGCATGGAAACTTGCTTTATTTGTCCTCTTTTCCTTATTTTTATAATAATCCAAGCATCCAAACACATCTCATTGCTTTTCACTCAACTTCCAGATTTAAAGCCAACTCAAAAGTCAATTCTAACTGATTATGATTTTGAAATCATCTCTCTTCTCATCTTTCTTGCTCTGAGGCCATCCAGAACTAGCCCAGAGGATTTATAGGAGGGAAAGATACTGTTGTAGTCAGGGTTTATTAGGGAAAGGAATACAGGACACATCATTTATAGGATTATTTTATAATAGTCACCCAAAAAGTCAAATGCAAAAGAATGTGGGGATCTGTCTACACACTAGAAACCCAAAAAGTCCAGCTGAGGGCCTGGATCCCATGACAATGTCCTGCACAAGTCCAGCTGGTGGCCTAGAGCCCACGACAATGTCTCACACAACTCTGTATCAAGGACCTGCACTTGGAAGGCCCAAAAATCGGTGGTGGAAGCTAGAAAGTCTGCGCTGATGGGATGAAGGATCTGTGCCAGCAGACTGAGGATTCTGCACTGGAGCCAGGAAGCAATACTCAAGGTAAGGTTCAGAGCTCCCCACTGAAAAGGACTGCAGCCACCCTCAGCAACGATGGGGTCCCAAGCTCCTCCAATAATCAGAACAACAGAGTTCATATCAGGAAAGCTGGGATCCAGGCCCTCAGTTGGAATTTTTGGGTTTCTAGTGTGTGGACAGATCCCCACATTCTTTTGCATTTGACTTTTAGGGTGAATATTATAAAATAATCCTATAAATGATGTGTCCTGTATTCCTTTTCCTGATAAACCCTGACTACAACAGTATCTTTCTCTCCTACAAGTCCCTTGGGCTAGTTCTCTAGGAAAATCAACAGCATACCAGTTTCCCCACCACCACCAGTTCTCTTTTTTATGCTGTTGGCAACAATCTTCAGGTAGGCTTTCCACACCCAGCACCATGGTGATTCAATTAAGCTGGGTGCTACAAGCTGACAATTAATTAACCCACTACAGATATCATCCATTTTTTCACTGATCCCTCCTGTCTCCTCTGCTTCATGCAGCCCCACCCCTCCAGAATGGAGCGGAAATAGAATGAAGAGAACACTGAGAGTGGAACAAAAGCTTTTATCATGATCAGATATGAAGAGGGCTCGATGGCAGTGCTCTGTGATGATCTCACAGATGAAGGCTCAATGATGAGGTGGGTGTCACTCCTCCGGGGAAAGCCTGCTCACCATATAGACCGTGGAGTGGGTGAGCCACTCCAGCTGCCAGCTTCCTGCTCCTGGCTAGAGTCTCTGTGCATGGGAGGAAACCACAGGGCCTTTGCATCTGATGTCACTCCATCCAGTGTACCATTCTATTGAAGAAAGTAATGGTAGAAAGTTCCAAGTGTATTTCCCCATTTCCAAGTGTATTTCCCTTACTAAATAGTCTTGAGGGCCTACCCTGTTTTCATCTCAAGCAGGTGGAAAGTAGAAGTGGGGAGATTGAGAGAGCAAGAGTGGACTAAAGGGAAAAGAGAAAGGAAGCCAATGCTGCCATCCAGTGATCAAAGGTGCTATTCCATGTGGCCTAGAGGACAGGTGGGAGGCTATCAGGTTCAGCCCATTCTGCAGATTCCCCACCTCACGGTACACCAAGTGTCTGTGACACCTCCCATGGTGTCTTAGCTACTTTTTACTCATTGCCGAGACAAAATACTTGACGCCCAAAGTTAGGGAAGGAAAGGTTTATTCTTACAGTTTCTTGGGAGTTTCAGTCCATTAGTTGGCTCCAAGTCAGCATGGCGGGGCAGGGCTGCCTTTCATGGCAGCCACGAGCAGCAAGGTGCGCTGGCAAGCAAGAGAGAGGCGGAAGAGCAAGCAAACAAGAGGATGACCCACCTTCCCTTACATTGTATATCAGCTCCACCCCTGCGCGGGTACAACAGTCACGTCATCAATCCTGGTGCTAGACAACAAACTGATCACAAGTGTCAGACTCAGCTCCATCAAAAGTATGTGAGGACTTGGGGGTACATAGTATACCCAATACACATGGGAAATAAGGTAGCTGTTCAAAGAGTGCAAACCAGAATAATCACAAGCTCCAGGTTCCTGCAGAGTGGGAGTGGGCTCTGCAAAGATTACAGAAGAATTCAGGTTTGTGGTGTGTGGACCAGTGTGACTTGTATTTTTAATACACGGAGGCCATATCCCCCAAGTGAAGATTACAGGGCATTGCAGAACAAATTCATGTAGATTTATTTGGCTCTTTTTTCCTTAATTTTTCTCTCTCCATGTGCAATAGAAGCAGGAAAGAAGGTTTAAATGAGGAATTAAAAAGACTATACAGCACATGTATATCCTTAAGGTTAAGCCTTTTAGGATTATAATTACCCCTCCTCCCAGGAGCAGAAAAGGCAGGAATGTTCACATAGGATTAGAGTAAAGTTTTAACCTGGAGGACCCCATGATTGGAATTTTGAACTTTTCAATTCATAGACTTGTATCTTTCTACTTACTGGACAAGTGTGAATTTTTCATGATGTGTAACTAGGAGATGAATGAACATGTTAAGATTTACTAGAGGTGAGAACTGGAGAAAGGTGATCTCTCAGTGTGACTCATCATACTTGAAGTACTCCATTTGCTATTATATTAAATACTTGTCATACCAAGATGAGTCAGTAGGGAAACCAAGTTGATTCAGGATACACTAATTGTGGAATGCTCAGACCATTGCTCAGAAAAATTGATTACATATAATCAATGCTCACTGCCCATCATTTACAATTTGACACTTTGACCCTACTTTTGAGGTTACCTATAGCTTCCAATCCTTAGAGCCAAGAGTAAGAAACACTTCTCTCTCCTACTTCTCATTAACAGTCTTCTGAGTGTGGGCATTGCCATGACAACAGGGCATCATTATCACATCATTCTTCTCTTGGTCATAATGAGAAATGGTTCACACTCTAAGTCACTGGGGAGATGGTCTAGTTAGTGGACTTTTGTTTTAGAAATATCTTTGGGAGTTACATCAACTTGCAAATTAAAGCTCAAGTGTAGAAATAAGACAAAACTTTCTCTGATGCAAGGACCAAAAGTTTACCAGTGAACCCCCTGGATGATAGAATCATCAACCCCTGGACACACAACTTCTGCCAAATTTGTGATGTGATGTGTTGCAAAATCAATTATTGAGTATCTTCGTATGAACAATGTGGGAAGAGTCATACCTGTTTAAGAAGTTTAGAGCCATGGTAAGAATCTCCAACTATATTCCAATTACATTCCACATCAGCACTGGATGAGGCGCTCTCTATTGACTAAGTACAAATGTAAAAATATAAATTAACTTAGATTGTTCTATTAAATTTAGATGGTATAATGAAAAATAGAACACTTAAAGTTTTGCAAATATTGAAACAGCATTTTGGTTAAACCCAGTTTGGGGAGCTTCTTTGTCTGGAGTTGCCATCACTATGGTACTGCATTTCACGTTTCCAGAGCTGATCAGCATTTGAGTTTGTACACCCATTTCTCTACTTGTTTGTTTCAGGTTTGTTTCTTGTATTTGTCAGCTTTCTCATGACTGAGGCACAGTACTCAACACCCACAATTTAAAAGACGAGAAGTTTTTCTCACAATTTCAGTCCATGATCTCCTGGGTCAAAGGCAGCAATGACAGGGAAGAAGGGCACTGTGGGAAAGCAGAGTTGCTCAGTTCATGGTGGTTGAAAAATAAAGCCAGGGAAGAGTGCCAGAACAGAAAGGGCGAGGGACCAGATGTAGACCCCAAGGCCACGCCTCCACCACTCACCCAGACAGACCTAAGTGTGTGCTTCACCAAGCCCCTGGGGCAGTTCTACACCCAATCAAATCGAACTACTCCCTGACCACAACATCCCAACCTTTGTCAACTTGATACCCAAATATATCTTTGTACACTGTAATTAATCTCCAAATAAAGACAATATCAAGTTCATAATTTTGCTGATTTTGCTGAACAATACAACTATCCCATGTACAACCAGAAAACCAACTTTCCCCTCTTCAAAGATGCAACAGTTCCAGCATTTCAGGAAAATTCTTATCTGGGAACCTCTGTAAAAACAAAATACAAGTTTCATAATCCCAAAGTACAATGGCAGAGCGCAAATATTCTCATTCCGAAAGGGAAACAAAGAGGAACAGAAAAGGATTGGACCAAAGGAAGACAGAAATCAAGCAGGAAGAAAACATAGATTCCTGTAGCTTCATATCTCATATTTGGGGCACATGGTGGCAACATGTGAGTCCCAAAGAGTCTGGGAGACCCCCAACCTTGTGGCCTTGCCAGTTATGGCCCACATGACCTCTCTCGGACTAGTCCTTTTCAGCAGATGTTCCACATTTGTGGTAGCCCAAATTTCCTGAAATCGCCACGGTACCTTTGGCTTCATTCCCACACCGTCATGCACTACCCTCTCCAGGACTCCTTGGCTGGCCTCCAAGGTCTTCCTTTAACATCCGGGTGGAACTCACCCTGTTGCTACAACTCTTCCCTTCTGTATGTCAGTTAAACCAGCATCATGTGGAAGATACCAAGGTGCGCTGTCAGCAGAAACAGTAACAGGGATCCCTGAAGACCATAGTGCAAGACTGCATGCCTGGATACTTGAGCCCAATGAAATAAATCTCCGAAACCATTATTCTGGAGGGCCTTCTTGAGCAGGGGTCCCATGGTTCTTTTCTCAAAAGAAATACTGACACTTCTGTACCCCTGAGCCTGCAATGGGTAGAGTCTTCCTGATTCCTAAAATGCCCTCAAAGCATCTTTTTCTTGACCTTGTACAAAATGTATGTTGTTTTTTTAATGACACTGTCTTTATTACTCATACTTTCTTTGGCCCCAACTTTACATAAGCAAAGCCAAAACAAGTTTTTCAAATTCTTTTTATTCTGCTTTCTGTCCCTTATTCTCACTACAAATCTAGACAAAATCAGCCAGCAGTACCCAAGACACAGCCTATGTATTAGGCTGACCTGCAATTTTTCTGCCAGATTAATTAGTCTAATGCTGTTAACCTCAGTTGCCTGCAAATTTTCAGGACATGAGCAAAATACATGCAAAATTTCTGTCAGTATGTGACACACAAGGCCAACAGTCCAGCTCCCAGTGGAGTCCTTGTTCACGTTGAACCCGCCTCTGCTTGATCTTTAATATTCGGATTCCCATTGGCATTCTGGTCTTCTGAAAATCACCTATCAGGCTCTGCTTATAGTAGTCTAAGACTTTTCCACCCAACATCTTCAAACCTTTCCAAATTCTCTCCTGCAATCCAGTTCCGATGGTCTCTTAATCACATGGTCAGGTATGGTCACAGCAATGGCCCCGTTTCTTTGCTACCAAATTTTTGTATTAGTTTTCTCTTAAGTAAGATCTAACACCCAACATAAGCAACTTGTAGGAGAAGAGGTTTAATTTGCTTGTGGTTTCAGTCCATGATCGGCTGGATCCTTGCAGAAGCATCATGGCAAAGGGGATGGGGGAACAAAGCTGCTTACTTAATAGCACCTGGGAAGCAGAGTGGGGGAAGAGTGCCCACACAAAAGGGGTGAGGGCCAGACATAGCCCCAAGGCCATGCCTCCATGGCCCACCAGGCATATCCAGAAGTGTGCTCTACCAATCCCAGGGACAGATCTAAAATTCAGTCCAGCTGGACCTCTGCACTAATGCCCATATTTCCCTCTCAAGAACTCAAGCTTCATGGAAATGAAGATCATGTTTCTTTCATTACTTAATACCCATCAAAGGCATGCACTAAGAATGTTTAGAGTAGAGAAATGAATTAGTGGCTAAATCTCAGAGTGATGGTAGGGAGGTGTAAAATTATTTCTCCATCCAAAGTGATAGGTTATCCCTGTGTCCTTTTTACAGTAAATACTTAGGACAATGGACTCAATGGAGTTTAATTTTTTACTTTGAGGTCATTTGTCAATGTCTGTTGAAATTTATGGCTGGCAAAAAGGGACATTTTACTGGCATCTATAAGTAAAAGCAGGGATGCTCCTCAGTGCTGCACAACCTAGATAATAGCTGCCAGTTCACAAGGATTATGGAACTCAAATGTCGATAGCACTCAAGTCAAGAGAGGCTGGCATAGGCTTTTGCCTATGTAAGCAACTGATGTCATTTCACAAAAACAGATGCTCTGAAAATATTAGGAAGAATACAAAAAATATTTCGATAAAAGTGTTAATTTTATTTATTAGTGAACAGGGCTCTCAGTCTTTACAGTGGGAAAAGACAGTTCACAGTTCTCTCTGAAGTTGCAGCCTTACACCGTCAGGCTTGAATTCATTTTTAGGAAGGCTGGAGATGCTTTTCCTTGCTCTGCAGTGCTCCACTATTCCGGGGCTGCGAATGCTTCCAACGAACACTTTTTATCTTCCTACTTTCTACTCATCCATTTTTTAAATACTTCTTTAACATTGGGAGCAGCAAGTCCAATAACTAAGGAACACAAACAATTGTATAATTAAAGAGTTCATTGTTCATTTGTCACAGGAGACAGGTTTCAGGTGCACTCAGAGTGACAATTTCCTCCGGGAAGACCTACCAGCGGCTCATCAGTGTTGTTGCATCCGATGGGAAGGAGGGAGACAGATATTCCATAAAAGGTAAGGGAATCAAGAGATGGGGGAGGAGTGAAGGAAGGGAAAGGAAGAAGACGAGGAAAGAAATGGAGATGTGTTATGCATATGTAACAACTCAACACAAGGAATGTAAACATTAGGTATTGCAAATATGTACGAGAGAGAGAGAGAGAGAGAAAGGGTACCAAGGAAAATGGAGAGGTGAGGAAGGGAAAGAAAAAGGAATTTAAAAAAAGAAATTAAGATGTATTATGTACTATACCAATTTCCCAAAGAGAATGTAAACATTATGTACTCAAACATGCACTAATAAAAAATATTAAAATTTTAAAAAACACCATGTAGGCTCTTAATGGTTTTGTATAATATAGTTCATCAATCTCAAGTCCCCCAGCCCTGCATTTGATCTCTCCTTCTTGTGGCAGCTACTGCAGATGCAGATAACGTTTCTTAACAGGATAGGGATAGCCTAGTTGGCCTTGAAAGCTTGCACCCTACTCTATCTCGCTACTAAAAATCCAGCAAGGTCGTTAAGTCATACATTTTGGGGAATATGGGAGGGACTGTAGTCTACAAAGGAAGAGAAAGAAATCTTTACCTGAAACCCACAAATGTAACTGAATGTAGTGTAAAATAGAGAATTATTTTCGTTTAATAACTTTCCTAACAATCACAGTTAAAAGCAACCTTACAAGTTCACACCTTGCACTACAGGGATTTCATCACGGGCTATTCCCATGGCTGGCGTCTGTGGAGCTGGGTGGGCTGAATCCTTCAGACGGTAAAGGCATAAATCCGCAGGAAGCGACCTATCAACTGCAGAAATGCATCCCAAACCAGTGACGATGGCTCAGCAAAATCATATTTATGAGTGAGAGGGAATGTTTATCAAATTAGTACCTGAGACACTTATTATTTGAAGTCAATCTTCATTAATCTGCAGAAAATAGGAGGTCTATTGGATTTTATTTTTCTAGAAAACATTTAGAATTTGCATAAAAATGAAAACTTGAAAAATGGTATCGGTATTAAAGTCTGATTATTCCTTCAGCCATTGTGCCTGATTGATGTGGACTTCTTTTCCCAAGCGTATTGAAAAATTGCAATCTTGTGCTCTTTTCAGTGTCAAAGGCGGAACTTCTGCACGCGCACGCAGCCGCACCATGAGCAGTAACTCATCCCCACCCGCAGCCCTGCAGCTGTGCTTCCCCACCGTGAACAGGTCCTGCGTGAAAACTCCCTACGCGCCTGGGCCCCGGGCGCTCCTCTATGCTGTGTTCGGCTTTGGGGCTGTGCTGGCTGTCTTAGGAAACCTCCTGGTCGTGACTTCCATCCTCCACTTCAAGCAGTTGCACTCACCGACCAATTTCCTCATCGCCTCTCTGGCCTGCGCTGACTTCTTGGTGGGAGTCACTGTGATGCCCTTCAGCATGGTCAGGTCTGTGGAGAGCTGCTGGTACTTCGGGACGAGTTTCTGCACTTTCCACACGTGCTGTGATGTGGCATTTTGCTACTCTTCTCTCTTCCACCTGTGCTTCATCTCCATGGACAGGTATATGGCTGTTACCGACCCCCTGGTCTACCCCACCAAGTTCACGGTGTCTGTGTCAGGCTTCTGCATCGCCGTCTCCTGGACTCTGCCCCTGGTGTACAGTGGCGCCGTGTTCTACACAGGTGTCTACGACGATGGGCTGGAGGAATTAACCAGTGCCCTCAACTGCGTAGGACGTTGTCAGGTAGATGTAAATCAAAACTGGGTGTTGATTGATTTTCTATCCTTCTTTATACCTACCCTTGTTATGATGATTCTATATGGTAACATTTTTCTTGTGGCTAGACAACAAGCTAAAAAAATTGAGAATGCTAGTAACAAAGGAGACTCATCCTCTGAAAGTTACAAAGCCAGAGTGGCCAAGAGAGAGAGAAAAGCAGCTAAAACCCTGGGGATCACGGTGGTAGCATTTATGATCTCCTGGTTACCATACAGCATTGATTCATTAATTGACGCTTTTATGGGCTTCATCACTCCCGCCTATATTTATGAGATTTGTGTTTGGTGTGCTTATTATAACTCGGCCATGAACCCTTTGATTTATGCTTTATTTTATCCCTGGTTTAAGAAAGCTATTAAAGTTATTCTTAGTGGTCAGGTTTTTAAGAACAGTTCAGCAAACATGAATTTATCCATAGAATAAATGTAAACAATTGGGTTGGAGAAGTTGATGATACCTTTAAACTTTCCAAATGAAATAAATTTTTTAAAAATCAAAGAAGAATAAGGATGACTAAACTGTTCTTAAAATTAGAATAAATCAGTGTTTTCAGTCTTGTTAAGATTTGCACTTTGCTACCTCTCCAAAAATATTAACTAGAGAAATAAATATTAAATTCTTATTTGTTAATTGCTTCATATCTGTGGACACCCCACTCCCTGGAGACATCCCCCCCCCTTTAATCATCTGACTTTCCCATTGTTCTGGTATGTTCCTTGGAAATATCTTTGATCTCCATTAATTCCCTGTCCTCTTTTCTTTATGAAGCTTTTATTGTAGCCTACTAAAACTTTCATGCATGATTATCCTTCACTGGATTCTTACTTGCTTTTTGTTTTATGCCAAGTGAAATAAATCCAGCATAAAAGGTTAAATATTGTATGCTTTCTCCAATCTGAGAAACCCAAAATATAAATAATTCATAGAGCAAAAAATAAAAGAGAGATGGTAGGAAGCAGAGAGGGGACCTGATATGCAAAGGGGATCTGGAGGAGACAGAGAACATGATGGGGGTGGTAGATTTTAGAAGATCAAGATGACCAGGTTTGGTGGTGCATGCCTATAATCCTAGCACTCAGGAGGCTGAGGCAGGTGGATTGTTGCAAGTTTGAGGCCAGCCTGGGCTACATAGTGAGTTCAAGGCCAGCTTGAACTACATGATGAGACCTTGTCTCATCCCCCCAAAAATGAAAAAAAGATCAAAGTGTAATATGTATAGGTATCACTTCCTCAAGATGAATGAAATTATTATGGAGCACAAACATTACTAATAAAAAGTAAATATATAGTAGTTTACCGAAGGGTCCTGTTGGGTAGCAGGTTAATCTATTTGGTCTTGTGGGAGGTCTCAGTGTGTCATCCTGATGACATCTTGATATCACATTGACCAAGATTCTATGTTACTGTACTTTTATGTCACCATTTCCCCTTCTCAGAATGATGTTAAGGTGATTATTGTGGCTGCTTTTCTTGAAATTGCTGGAAACTGTAAATAGCTGCTATGGATAAAACCCTATGCTATGCTATTTTGCTCAGGCATAATGAATATTACATGCTAATTTAGGGGAAATCTCTTTCAAGTAGAGTCTAGTTTTTCTGTAAAAAAAAAATGCCTAACTAGAAGGAAGAAATTGTAGTTTTTAGGACCAAACATAAGCCTCATATCTTCACTGCCTAGAGATCAATACTCGATACTGTGGACACAGGTAGTCACACCCTATCTTTGACTTTAATAAGCTGTGACACTGGCAAAAAGCAATATGGTGATTGTGGAAAGATTTTTAAAGGACAGATGCTAAGGTTACCTCAATAGTAAAAAGTCATGTTGACAGCCTATGTCCTGGACATTATACAACAGTGGCTTTTTATCTCCTTAAAACCAGAATAATCATGAAAAATATCAGATAAATCCTGACTATGAACTGTACAAAAGTCCTAACCTCTGTTCCTTAAAACTGTCAAGATCATCAAAAAATAAAAAATGAATGAGAAATCATCCCAGTCCAGAGAATCCTAAAAAATATGACAACTAAATCTATTGTGATGTCCTAAAAGCAAGGCAGGAACAGAAAAAGTATGTTAGGGAAAATGAGGAAAAGTGAGTAACAAATATGGTTCATTTTTATAGATGTACCATACTAAACAAGATGATAATAATGGGAGAAACTGGAAGTGGTATACAGACATCCTCTGTCTTATCTCTGCATCTTTTCTGTAAATCTAAAACTATACTAAAGGAGAAAGAGATGGGCCTCTCCGGAACCCACTGGGCCTGAGCGGCACCAACCAGAAGACACTAATCTGCCTTCGGGGGCCTGCATGACAGGTGCAGGCTCCAGGAAGAGAAACATGTGCCCCCCCGTACACCTACTGGTGCGAGGGCTAAGAATCAAGGACAACCACCCCACACACACCCCCATAAAGCAACCTGCTGGTTTAGAGGTCTGGCTAAATTGCTAGCAACTAAGGTACATAAAACAACTAAATGCTAG
>RJWM01013393.1:40032-53610 GCA_004363535.1 Dasyprocta punctata
TTTTTTTTTTTTTTTTTTTTTTTTTTTTTTTTTTTTTTTTTTTTTTTTTTTTTTTTTTTTTTTTTTTTTTTTTTTTTTTTTTTTTTTTTTTTTTTTTTTTTTTTTTTTTTTTTTTTTTTTTTTTTTTTTTTTTTTTTTTTTTTTTTTTTTTTTTTTTTTTTTTTTTTTTTGGTTTAATTTTACTATACCTGCTGGAATGGTCAACTATTCTGAAAATAGCAAGATATGCTATAGTAGCTATTGTTTTCATAGTATCTTTCTTTGAAGTTCTGTACCAGTTCTACTGCTTTGTTTTGATTGACTTTGTTCTGTTATGTTTTGTTGGATTTTACTATCTTCAAAATAAAAAAATAAATAAAAATAATAAAACTATACTAAAATAAAATATTATATAAAATTAAGGTACTGAATTCCTGTGTTATGAAGTTTCCAACTTCTCTGCAAGGACAACTCAGGCACAAATTCTTATATTCATTTATTTATCCATTCCACAAATGTCTTTGAAGAATTAGTGTATACTAAGTTATTTGTTCAGTATGATCAGAAGTAGGAAGAAAAAGAATTTAGAATGTCTTATGGGGAAAACTGAGATGCTAGTAATTATGTCTTGTAACTGGTAAGAGTTTCCACCATAAAGATTCAATCGAGGAGGGTAGAGGAAAGGAGAATTCACATGTGGACGGGCGATCTGGTAGATATGTTAAAGAAACAGCACTTAAATTGGACCATACATTATGAGGCAGATTTTATAGAAGAACAATGAGAAGGGAACTTTCAAACTAAGAGAATAGCATGAACCGAAAAATGAGACATTACGTAGAGTGTTCAGAAGATATGGAGATAAAATAACTAATGACCACAAGGGAGTAGTCACCCTTTAAATCTTCCTGAGGTTGGCGTGCAAATCTCTCAATCACCACCTCTCCCTTCCTCTCCTTGGAGAATTTGGAAAGTTGTACTTTCACCCGCAACCCCCGCTCAGGTTTTGATTCCTATAACCCTCATTGACTTCTAAGTGTTTGAAATGTGGTTTTATAAAACTGTCATCATACAAAGTTGTTCTAAGGAAAATGGTTTCTTTCTCAGCAGTGATACAAAATTGTTGCATACAATCGTGGCACACTGCTATTAGAGAATACCATTATACATTAACATATTACACACTCAGAGAAGTCCTGTTTTAACAAAAACCTGACCAATCTTTTTAAAATACCCTTTCTAAAAGATTATTTAACCATGAGGACATCTTTGAGGTGAGAGACTGAATAGCAGAATTATCATCCCAGGAAAATGTTTAGGGAATAGTGCTTTATACCATTATTAGGTACTTATTAAAAATATTCTTTATATCATATTAGTTCCTTGGTCTTTACCTATAATCTGCCCAGTTCATTGTGTATTTCTAAAGAGTAGGGATGGTTTTATAAGACACGGCATAATAATGACTAAACACTCATGTACTTGGAATCACTTAAGACATAGAAGATAAATTATCTGATGTGTAACGTGATAAGTGGTATGACTCTGGAAGAGAGGGAGATGCAGCGGGCTGAGGAAATGAAAAGGTTCTATGGAGCATGCACAATATAACCTGGGCATGAACTTGTTTAAACAGAAAATAAGAGAAAAAAAGAAAGAGAAACTTTGACTCACAGTAAATATTTCATGAAATGTATGAAGTTACTGGTACATCAGTTGTAATACAGCATTCAAAAAAAAAAATGGTCAAAAACCCAGCATGCCTAAAGCAGAGTATATGGGTAGGAAAGCCAAAAAGGATCAGTCAATCAATCAAGATATTGATTTAGTCCTCTAACTATTCAATATGGCATGGTTAGTATGGTAGCTATCAGCAACCTGTGGTTATTGGGAATTTTTTTTTTTTTTTTTTTTGCAGCGCCAGGGATTAAACTCACAACCTTGCACCTGTCAGGTGCTTAAGTCACTGAGCCAAACTCCCAGCCCTGGGTTTGAGGCAGGGTCGCACTGTGTAGCTCAGGTCAGCCTTGCGCTCACATTGTAGCCCAAGCCGGCCTCGAACTCATAATGCTCCTCCTACCTCAGCCTCCCAAGTGCTGGGATTAAAGGCGTGCGCCACCATGCCCGGCTGGTTATTGGGAATTTGAGACATGTCTGGTCTGAATTGAGGTATGATGCATGCACAAAATACACAAAAGACTACAATGACTTAGTACAAACAAAGAAAGTAAGATGTTGGTTAAATTTTTATGCTAGCGGCATGTTGAAGTTATCAATGTTTGATATATTGGGTTAAGTAAAATATATGATTTAAATTAACTTCTCTTTTTATCTTTTCAAATTTGGCACTAAAAAAAGTTTTAAGTTTTCTCTATGGCTTATATTTCTATAGGACAACACTGCTATATAGAAAATAAAAATCAACTGTCAGTCCTGATTCTAGCCTGCCAGTGCTTCAAATTTAAGATTCTAGCCCTCAAATTCATAAGCAATTAAGTAAAAATATATGTTATGATAAAAATTAAATATTGTTTCCTTAACCACTGGTGTATAAAAATGCATATAAAAACTCATATTAATCTTACGTTCTTCTCATTTCTTAGATATGGAAACTGTCTTAGAAAATCAAGGTGTCTTGCATGATATTATACAGCTTATAAAACACCTTTTTTGCTGAGTTGCAGCTATAACTCAACAGCATAGTACCTGCCTGGCAAGTGTAAGGTCATGAGTTCAATTCCTCCCAAAAACAAGCAAACAAAGAAAATTTCTTTGGTATACTTTAAAAACTCACATCATCTGAATTTGAAGCCCAAATTTACTTCTCACATGGAAATGAGAATTTAGGACAAATAAGAGGGGACATCATAAGAAAGTACAATTGACTAAACACTAACAAGACAGCATGTAGGGTTTATCCTGTAAGTTAACTGTTCTTAATAATTTTTAGATCATACCCATTGAAATTACACTAAAATCTTTGCATCCACTCCTCAATAAAATGCTCATCATCACACGTTCATGATACTTAGCATACTATTCCTTGGGGTTTCCAAGCCCCTGACCCCAATTATAGGACACGCATACAATTCCCCCAAGTCAAACAGGCTAGAGTTGGTTGAAGTGAAAAACACATACTATCTCCTGCTTGACACAAAGTTTGCTTCTTGCTCTTGTAGGATCTGCTACGAAACTGGCTAAGGATCGTGGACACTTGTCCTCAACATCAATGACTTGGGAATGCAGGCTGCTTTGATTTCATGGCTCCATCTTTTTGGCAAGAAATCTTTTCTAATGCTTCGTCCCAAAAGGACAGGTTGGTTGCTAGACCAGTCTATTAGCCAGGAGCTGGGCAGATACCCCCACCTAGTGGCTGGGAAATGCAGGGGATGAGTGGATGTTAGGGTGGAGTGGAGTGGGGAGGGATGGCCTGGGGCTTCTTCCTGCCACACAGTGCTTTAGTGAATGGAAGGTCACCGTCTCTCAGGATTTGCTTAAACCAAAACTGCCTTAATCACTAGAGAGTTCACTCCACCCAAGTAGCGATGGCTTCAAGATGGGGACTGGAGTATGTGAGTAGAGGATGCTGAGTCCCCTGGTCTGGTTTTTTGTTTTTTGTTTCATTCTGTTTTGTTATTTTGTTCTATTTTATTAGTACATGTTTATAATTTGTGCAGTTTACAATCATCTAGGGAAGTGGTTGCATGCACATATTACAGCTTGGGTTTCTTTTCAGCCCCTTCCCTTTCTCCCCCCTTCCCCCTTCCTCCTCTGGTCCCCCAATCTCCTCTTTCATACTTGATGATGCTATTTGCTTTAGCACATGTTATGGCTTATTATTTACACTGATTAAGGTATTAGGTTCCTGTGCGTGGTGTATCTTTATTCCTTTCATTGCTCTTTCCCCTCCCCCTTACCCCAGGCCTGTCTTTAATGGTTCCAAAATAAAGCCTGGAGCTTCAGCCTAGTCACAGGTATTCCCTGGCACAGGGAGGAGCAAGAGCTGAGAAGAGAGCTATTTCCACCAACCTGCTTCAGCTTCCAAGGTTCTAATGCTACGGAGGAAGAGGAAATACATAACAGGTAAGAAATAAGCATTTCTGTCACATGAAGTAACTTTGAAAGTGAGATCTGAAAAGAGAAAATTGCCAAAACAGCTCAAAGCAGCTTTCTTTACAAAGTCATAGGACAGTGAACTGAGGAGAAAATGGAAAATATAGCCAGTTTTCTCAATGACCTCTCTGCCACTTTCTTCTTCAACTTCTCTCTCCTTCAGTATTCTTCATTTTTCAGTCAGTAAACATTTATTAGTATATGTTATATAGCAAATTTTGCATTAAAATTAAATGCAGAAAACATGGTATAGCAAATGACACCCAGCAGCTTCAGTAGTTTCTGATATTCCCCAAAAGGGTGTCGTGACAAGCCTAGCATGATAGACATGCTTACCACTGGACAGACATGCTTACCACTGGACAGAGACAATGCTGCTGGAGCTCACACGACAGCTGGCTCGAGGGACAGAATCACAAAACTCTTCAGTGTCTTGGTCATTCAGAGACAAGTTGAAGCCAAGTAGCTAGAAACTTATAGTCAACCTAAACTTAACTGATACAGGGGAAAGAAACTCCCAGGCTACTGTATGTCCAGTACGAGTTCATGTTCTCTAAAAATTGAAGAATGAATTTTAGAAACAATGGAGGTTAAGAGCAGAATACATTTATTGAGAGAAAGAAGGCTTCTGTCTGAGGGACAGAAGGGGTCCTGAGTGGGTTGCTAGGTACTCTGTCTTTTTTAGGGACTTTTATAGAGCAAAATCATGAGGTAAGATGGGTCCTAGTCGAGGAAAACATGGGGAACTTGCAAGGTGGGCATAAGGCGGGACATAACTATGGCTAACCAATAAGATTTAATTGGTCAGGTAAGATTGATTAGATTGGGGACAAATGGGGAAGCGAGTCACATAGAAAGCAGGCATTGTTATGGAGCAGTGACTCTTCCTGTAGGTGGTTGGGATGGTGACTCCTGACTTCTTCAGGGTGATAGAGAACTATTTAGAATATCAGTCCTTAGGATATGGGTGCATTTGTTTGTTCTTTGTCTTGAGGCCTGGCCCACAGCAGGAGGTGTCTGTCTTCCTGCACAGTTGCAAGGTATCTGGGTTTTTGCACTGGCTCCTTCCAGGACCTAGCCTTGTCTGACTGCCTATAATATTTCTAACTAACTCAGCTGCCTGTAACATAACCAAGAATGATAAATGTCTCACTGAAATAGTAACAGTCACCCAATAACAAGTGGAACTAAGTGTGTGGCCAATTTAAAAATTCTGATTGTTAATTCTCCATTTTCTAATGTAGCACTTTTTTGATGGTCATCAGCAAAATGGTTAAGTTGTGTTTCTGAAAAAAAAAAATGAGATAATATTGTCCAAGTCAAATGTACAATATCATACATACAAGTTGTATCGGGTGATATGCTATGTATCCGCAAGTCCTCACATACTTTTGATGGGGCTAAGTCTGGTGCTTGCTTGTGTTCGGTTTGCTGTACCCACCCAGGGGTGGAGCCAACATACAGTGTAAGGGAAGGCGGGTCTTCTGCTTCTGCCTCTCTCTCTCTCTCTCTCTCTCTCTCTCTCCCTCGCCACCGCGGCTTGCGGCTTGCAGCTTGCAGCTGCCATGAACAGCAGGCCCGCCATGCCATGCTGCCTTGGAGCCAACTTTATGGACTAAAACTCCTGAAAAACCGTAAAAATGAACCTTTCCTTCCCTAATTTTGGGCGTCAGGTATTTCGTCTGGACAACGAGTGAAAAGTAACTAAGACACAAGTATATATAACATATAATGTATATGATATCAATTTGAAGTGGGAAATAAGAAAATAACTTTTTTCTCTTCTCTTCCTTTTAAAAAATCTTACAAGGAAGGTTATCCTCTACCAGATGGTTGGATGCAGAGCCAGGGCATGGAGCACAGAAGAGGCTGTGATTAATTCTATTTTTCAAATAAAAATATTTATATGTTTGTGATTTATGATAATATTATTCATTTTGGGGGACTTATACACATACATAACACATTTAAATCATTTTTACTTCCCTTCTTCCCCCAGCTCCCAATTTCGAGGCCGTGGTTAATTTTAGCACAGCAGCATACACGAAAAAATACCTGCACTCCATATCTGGATCCAGCATCAGAACTTGGTCTCCATGGTCTGTGAAGACTCAAAGCTGAAAGCACGAAGCTCGATTCCTGAGGTAACTACAATCAGAGTCTAACTCTGATTTTATGGCCAGTGAGGCCAAGAGGTCTTAGCCCTGCCAAATTCTAGCCACATCCTTTTGTTTTTCCTGACTCCCGATACTCCAGCCACTTCCCCTCAGCGTCATCCCCTCAGCTACACAGGCCATGCCTTCCACCTTGGTTGTTCGTTCCTCAGATCCTCACAGAGCTGGCACTGGTCATTCTTTAGGTCTGAGCTTTCACTTTCTTCCTTAGAAAAATCTCTGCCTCACCTAATATTGGCAACTCTCTTTTTCTCTTCTGTTTACCTTAGTTTTTCTCTTTTCTTTAATTGTATCTATCAGAATGTGTTACAGTTTTATTTATCTGTTGATTTGTGCTTTATCTGTTTCTGCCAATGACATGTATGCCCCATTAGGATTCAAGCAATAAAGACTTAGAAATATGTTTCAAAAGACTCTCAAATTTTTTCTAAAAAGTTTATGAGAAATTAGTAGAGTTGAAACATTGGCACATTTGTTTTCATTGCAATTAATCATATCATTGCCTGTTAATCATTTTCAGGGAGACTTCAGAGGTATTTACTCTCTTGCAAGGGAAGCACTTTATAAAGCCCAGGCAGTTCAAGCTGCATGGCCCCAACTGTTGGGCGAGGACTTGGGATTTGGAGCCAGGTCCATCAGCTACAGGACTCTTACCTTTATGTACTATATCGTCCTTCTTCAAAGCAGCCAGTAGTGGTGGAAAGTGTGCTGGCCAAAACTTAGGAACCTTGGGAACCCGAGTTCTAAGCCCCAACTCTGCCACTCACCATTGTGGGTCTTTAGACAAATTAGTTATCCTTAAGACATTGGTGTGGAATGACAGAACTCAATACATGGCCTCTAAACTCCATTCCTTTATAGGAATTGGAGTACAAACTATGTGTGAGTAGCATACCATAGTAAGGGCCCACAATGAGAGTTCTAGCATATCAAGACTACCCTTGGGAAGCCTGTTTTCATAACTCAAGTTACATGAAAAATAGATAAACTAACTGTGGGACTGAATTCAAGCCTTTGATAATGAGCGTTTAGATTTGAAAAAGAAAAAGAAGGAGAAGAAGGAGAAGGAGAAGAAGGAGCAGATGGAGAAGAAGGAAAAGAAGAAGAAAAGATTACCCTAAGCTCTGTCAGTGAGTGACGAGTTATTGCAGGAAAAATTGAGTCAACAGTAGCCAGGAGTTAAGGAGAAGGAAGAAAATTTTATTGACGATAGCAGATCCCAGAGGAGTAATCTCCAAAGTCTGAACTATTGATTACAGAGAACTTGTCTTATTTACAGGGTGGGAAACAGAAGTTACAAGAACAAGATAAACTTTAGTTGAAGGCCATGATATAATGCATATGTTGTGAGCACAGTTACACAGTGAAGTTGTTTTTAGCACATTCATAGAAGTTTCAGTTTGATGACAAATCATATGATTTAGTAGAGTTCAGTGGCAGAGAGCAGAATGCCTGCAGCTTTATTTGACAAAAAGGCTGCAGTTAGATCAGAATTTCTGCTTCAGAGTGACAGGTTGGGAATGCACCCAAGAGCTAGAATCAGAACTGCTGAGCAGTGTCAGGATAAAACAGACAGTGGAGTCGTGCAAGGTCTTCTCTTCTCTCAGATTTTAATACTGTATACAAACTTGCAAATGCCACACTCCATGTATTATCCAAAGATAATAGATTAGTCAACAAATGATCAAGTTTGGCTGAGTGGGCTGTCTCACTTTGCAGGAATCTCCCTTTGAAAACTAGAAAAGAGAAGAAAAGTAAAGTAGTGAGAGCTGTAGTAGAAGTCAATGCCAAGAAATGAGGGTATAGCTCAGTACTTGCTTAGCACATGCCAAACCCTGGGTTCAAGACCCAACACTGAGAAGGAAGGAAGGAAGGAAGGAAAAAAGAAAGGAAGGAAGGAAAGAAGCAAGGAAGGAAGGAAGGAAGGAAGGAAGGAAGGAAGGAAGGAAGGAAGGAAAAAAGGAAAAGTAAGGAAACGAAGACTGGAAGGGGGAGGGAAGAGGTTAGTGTCAAGGACCAAAGCAACCAGTGTCTTGGCAGGCAGACAACACAAGCTGCCTGGTGTTGGCAGAGTGGCAGGGCCATGTGATGGATGCCCATTATTAAGCTCTATGGCAACTGCAGTCAAACCCTTCTGTAACTGTCATCTAATCTATTGATTTTTCCTCAGACTGGTATCATCCTGGAAACTGAACTCACACACCTGACCATTGAAATGTGATCTCCCTGCTTGAAACTTGCCTTTCTTTAGTGTTGTTCAGTAAGTGTGCTGTGCTTTAACTAGTTTTCTTAAACTAGACTTGAAGGTGTGTAAGTGGAATTCAAGGAAACTACATCATTATGAAATCAGGAACATTCTGGCATGTGTGGTACAATAGAACTACTTTTAATGCCAGTGGTAGTAAAAACATAAAATATTGGATTAAACATGAGAGAAGGGAATTGTAGTGTCTGTGACAGTCAGAACTGTGGCCCTAACATTGTCTATGTTCCATTTCCAGAACCTGTGAATGTGTTAGTTTTCTTGGCCAAAGAGAATTTCCTGTTGGGATTAAGTTAAGGCTCTTGAAATGTGAAGATTTCCCTGGATACCAATGAGGGCTCAGTGTCAGCACAAAGGTCCTTGTGAGGGGTGGAGAGAGCAAGGAGAGTCAGAGTCAGAGGAGCTGCATTCATGAAAGGGGGTCAGAATAACACAGTCACATGCCAAGGAATGAAGGACCCCAAAAGCTGGAAAAAACACAATGAGTTCCTCCCCAGAACCTCTAGGGGAACACAGCCCAGTTGACTCCTTGATCCTCATCTTATGAAACCCGTTTCAGGCTTCTGACCTGTAGAACTGTATAATAATAAATTTATTTCATTTTAAACCACTAAATTTATAGCAATATGTGATTGCAGCAACAGGAGACTTAACACAGGGCCTGTGCTACAGTCTGTCTGTTAGCTAGGATGATGTTTGAACTGCCCTGTTTCCCATCTCAGGCCTACTACTGTGGATCTTTAATCAGGACTGTCATGACTCTCTTCTGGATACCAAGAAAAAGAATATCAGGAACACAAATTACCGTAAGCTTAGAGAAAAATAAAGGATATACAATCAATTCTGTATTACAAAATGGCATGAACTGAGTGAATACTGAAAGAATATCTGCAGTATTAACACCAGACTTGTCTAGAAAGTGAGAGAGAATGTGTATTGGTTGAATCCTGTGTCCCCACAAGTCCTCATGTAATTTGGAAGGGGCTGAGTTTGGCTTTCGTGATTGATTTGTTGCGTAGCACTGGGACTGGTGATGCGAGTGCTGCACTAGCCCAGGGGTGGAGTTGACGTACAGAGTAAGGTGGGAGGAACACGGGTCTTCCTCTCTCACTCTCTCTCTTGCCAGCATGCCTTGCTGTTTGGTGGCTGCCATGAATGACTGCCCTGCCATGCCATGCTGCCTTGGAGCCAACTAAGTTCAGACTGAAACCCCCTGAGAACTGTAAGAAATAAACCTTTCCTTCCCTAATTTTGAGTGTCAGGTATTTTGTCTCAGTAATGAGTGAAAAGTTACTAAGACAGAATTTTTTTTCTTTCTCTGTGTTTTAGAGTATTTTCCAAATTACACGTATACAGTGAATTATTTTTATAAGCATGAGAATTTATTTTAGAATAATAAGAAAGCAAAGCATATAGTCCGCATCATTTCAAATGTATGAAATTACCAGTCCAGTGGACAACCACCATATCCAAAAATACCAACTTATGTGAGTCCTCCAGTATTTTCCTGGAAAAGAGGGGGACTGGTGTTCTAGAAAGCACATCTATGCCATAGGAAGGCATAGAGGGCACAAATCTGAGCTCAGTTCCTTCCTAAGGGCATGCATTAGGATAATATTCTTTTTTACTTTTTCTTTTTAATGAACATAGAATAACTGTGCATAATTAATTATCAGATATAATCTGATATTTCAATACATGTATAAAGCATATGATCGAATCAAAGTAATTGGCATGTCCACCTCTATGGTACATTGATAACTGGTGGTCAACTTATAACATCAGCTGAACTGAACCAGCATGGTGCTGAATATGGTTGACCCACCTGAGGACTGTTGCCAAGATAAAAAGAACTGAAGAGGAAGATTCTTCTGGTTGCTCATTCTCCTGGTTATCATAGCTCTTTTTCGTGTCTTTACTGAGAACTGATCTTACGCCACCATGTTCTTATTTGTAGTTTTTTCTGTCACTTTGGGCTGGAAGCTTTTCGTTGCAGTGTTGACATTTCAGAAAGTTTGGATTCAACAGAGTTTATCCTCATACTCTGCACATAGTAACTTCTCAACAAACGTAATTTACAAAATAAAACTGTCATACTTGAAGTATGTGCTCATCAGCTTACTTTCCCTGTGACAAAAAAGACCTGAGAAGTAAAGGAGGAATAACAATTTAAACTTTATTTTGGTTCATGGTTTCAGAGGTTTCAGTCCATGGTCTGCTGGCTCCATTGTTTCTGCGCCTGTGATGAGGCAGAAACATCATGGAAGAAGGGCATAGCAGAGGTGAGATTCTGACCTCATGGCAACCAAAAAACAGAGAGAAAGTGAGCCCAGGCCATAGAGGAAAGAGCCAGAGACAAGATAGAGTCCTCAGGGTACACTCCCAGACAGCACTCTTCCACCAGGCCTCAGGCCCTAAGCTTTGATCTTCTCCCAATAATGTCATTACATTATTAATTCATCAAAGAATTAAATTATCAGTGATTGAATCACTTTTCAAAGCCTCCACCTGTAGTAATGCTCCATTGCGGATCAAGTCTCCAACACATGAGCATCTGTGCGGACATTTTATATTTAAACCATAACAAACTATTTGAAGTAAGGTTGTATTTCTCTGAAACCTGGACCTGGAAGAAATGAAAGAAGTATTCTAGGCTTTCTTGTACCCTGGTGGAAGTGACCCAGCAGAAGAAAGGACCAGGTATATATGCTTGATTTTACACAAGTCTGTCCACGCCTTTAAACTATCCGGCAATGACAAGTGCCACACATCACGCAGTGTATTTAACTGGAGTATAAATGCAAAAACAGAGAAAGGTCACTTAGGACCTTAGCAGGTACTTTGATGTGGAGAATTGGAACAGTAGTAACTCTAAACAGCCAGAGCACAGCCTGAGACAGCCTGGACCTCTGCATGTATTCACTGACTTTCCAGCTAGAGGGAATCTTTATTACTTTATGCTTGCCAGCGTTCATCTTTAATAGAAATTGGATTTTCCCAGACCAGAAGCAAGGCCCAGTCACTTTCACCTTCATTTCCAGGTGTACACAGCATCACCCATTCTTCCTACTGGTGGGTCCAGATTGTTTCTTTCTACAACTGCTCGTAGTAACTACTTGCCTGCATGACAGTGAGATGCGGCCTGCTTGGCTGGCCTTGCAGACGCCCACACCCTGCATGAACTTTGCACATGTGCCACAGTGACCACTTCTCAGTTACTGTGTGACCTCCTCAAATTACATCTGCTTCACTTAACCCACCAATTAAAACTCACTGTAGAAAATCTGTTGCCAGGATAGCCTGGACTCTAATAAAGGTATCAGTGCATGGTTCCTCTGTCTCCCTGCCTGTGCCCCCAAGCCGTATGTGTGGTGGCCTCCAGGCATGTCACATACCTACTGCATCTATACATACTGAAATCTATTGGGCTTTCATATTATGTCAACGAATCCGTGACTTCAGTGAGGTCTCTTGGAAAAGACCCATGCAGTTGAACCCTCTGCAAGTGTTCTTTTGTCCAAGTGTCTGGTTGCTGCTGGAGGCAAGAGCTACCACTAAGCTGATAGAGTTGAAGAGTTTTATTCAGAATGTGAGTATAACAAACAAACTTCCCATAGTTTATAACAGCAAACGTGTATGCTTTGCTCTTGTTCTGTGATGGTGGCAGGATGGCTGTAGCTCTGCTGAGGCCAGTGATGGTGAACCCTTTAGAGACTGAGTGCCCAGACTGAAACCCAAAACCCACTTATTTATCACAAAGAGCCAAAGCTGCAATTAAACCTGAATATGGAGGATTTAGTTCAGAAAAAACAACTCATACACTTGGCCGGCACACTGACAGAAAGGGCTCTGTGTGCCTGCTACAGCTCGCTTGCCATAGGTTCAACACCACTGGCTGGGGCTGCGGGCGAACTGTGTAGCTCCATCCTCCCTTCTCGTTCCGGGGCCCCAGCTGAGGGAGTGGCTCCTACAGAGAATGTCTGTTCTTGTGACAGAGGGTTGAAGTTCAAGACTGGGCTGAAACATAAAATTACACTAAAATTTCTATCTGAACATGACAAATGTCACGTCAGATCCTGTGGTATTGATCAAAGCAGGTCAGAGAGCCAAGCTGAACCTCAGTGAGTCAGATATTTGCTCACTCCTTGAGTCACGGAACTGCAGTGAAAGAAGAGCGTAAAATAGGAGAGGAAACTCTCAGCAGCAACAGGTGACAGGTGCCCAGAGCTGGCACTGAGGATAGTGAGTTCCTTCTTTTTGGTTATTGGAAGTTCTTCCTATAGTTCCAAGTTTGTAGCCATCATAGAGAAAACTATTTAATCCGAGAAACGCTGCATAAGAGAGGGGATCTTACTCTTTTGCTCACTTTGTAGGATGTGGTTGGTGTGACCCCAATTCTTGATACTCCCTAAAGGACTAAGTTTATGCAATAGAAATATTCAAAAGCAATACAAAAGGGTTCTTGCTATAAAAAATGTCCTTATTCAGCAGCACATAGCATACAGGTGACACATGTGTATTTATTCACACATCCCACTTACACTCATACATTTACACACATGTAATAAGTGTATTAGATAGTCACTCATGCTGCTAGCTGGGGTAAGCTATCATAGATTTAACTGAGTTGTAAGAAATGATAAATTGAGAGATGTTTATAGAAAAAGATAATGGTTAGGTTCCCACAAAACAAGAAGAATCCATCACAGAATTTGAAACTATGCTGATATATTTTGTGGAATAGGAAGTTTTTTAAAGACAAATTAATTCAAAACCAGCAAATGCACCAAGAAATTGTAACAGCAAAACCATGACCAAGAACAGAGCGGCAAGAAGGTTTGGAGGCAAGAATCAGCTTTATTAATACCAGCAGCCCGGATGATCGTTCCCAAAGAAGTCAGGCAGAAGGCTCAGGGAGGGAGGTCTTTATAGGGTAGCAAAGCTGAAGTATAGAGGCAGAGGGCTTGTCATTTGGGAGTTGGTTCCTAAAATTTGCATCATAATGACCAGCCTTGCATCACAGTGACCATCCTTTTCTGGGAATCAGAA
>RJWM01013394.1:0-10009 GCA_004363535.1 Dasyprocta punctata
TTTATTGCTATTTATAATTACTTGTTTGATACCTGCTCCATTAGAGCAGGAAGCATGTTTATGTTGTTTACTGCTGTACCCCCAGATTCTAAGTGTTCCCCAAACATAGTAGGCATTCATTCAAGGCTGTATTTGCTAAATGAAATCATATCATGTACTTTTATAGCCATGAAAAAGAATGTGATAAATCTGTGCTGATGTGCGATAGTCTTTATGGGGGAAAAAAGGCAAAGTTAGAAACTGTGAGTACTGTATAGTATGATTCTTTTATGTTTAAATTTTAATGTAAAATATTTTTATGTAAAATATTATATGCAAAAGTAAATCCAGAAATATAACCAAAATGAATAATGATTGCCTATAGGAGAAGAGTTGGGGTGGGGAGAAGAGAGACACTTGATTAAGAATCATTTGGTATCCTTGGTATTTTCTGACTGTTGAATTTTTTATTTTGTATATGTATTATTGATTCTTTTAAGAAGGTAAAAATGACTTAATGCCCAAGTTATAAAATGGTGAAGAAAAGCATGACTTCTGCCAATCCAGTTCAAACACATAATTACTAAGCAGAGTCAAAAAATTCCAGGCCTTTCTCCTTCTACAAACAGATCTTTTTCAGATTTATTCTCTTAAAACTGGAAAACACATATTTGATCTTTTTTGTCTTGCAGTGTTTTCCCTTCAGTCATTGAACATGTCCCTGCAAAATCAATTGCAGGAGTCACTGAAGAGCCAGGAATTACTGCAGAATAAAAATGAAGAGCTGCTAAAAGTGATTGAAAATCAAAAAGATGAAAACAAAAAATTTACCAGTATATTTAAAGACAAAGATCAAACCCTTCTTGAAAATAAACAGCAATTTGACATTGAGATAACGAGAGTAAAACTTGGTATGTATTTGGGCTATCATTACAGTTTCATTTTTTAAAATATAATGAAAAACTGAGACTTTTTGTTGTTTTAGAATTAGAGGAAGCCTTGGTAAATGTGAAAGACTCCCAGTTTAAATTAGAAACTGCTGAAAAGGAAAATCAAATATTGGGAATAACACTACGCCAGCGTGATGCTGAGGTAGCTCGCCTGAGGGAATTAACCAGGTAAAATTGATGTTTTTGAATAACCAAGGCCTTTTTATCAGCTGTATTTATCAACTTCAAAATGATATCAGATCTGATCTCTTTCTTGTATTTTTTTTTCTCTTAATTTCGTCTGTGTTTTTTGCTAATTTCTGATGTCTTCTATTCAACTGAGTTAGGCAAACCTGGCTAAATGTGTTTTTAAACCATGTGTGTCTAGGTAATGGACTCAGACAAGGAGCTGAGGACTTGCATATGGCCCAGTGATTGAGTCCTGCAACCGGAGAGCTGAGTAGACTCTTAGCTCTGACACATTATTAGTTAACGGTGAGGGTGTTATTTAGTTTCTCCAAACCTTGACTATAAAGTGGAGACATAAACAGGATTGTTAGGGGGCTGAGAGGTAATTCATGAGAAACATTCAGCATGGTGAGCCCCCATGCCTCATGACTGCAGGATAAGTTCTCAGCCTCTTTGAGCTACATTTTCTTCATTTCATCAGGAGAATGAGAGCTGCAGCCATTCCCTTGACTGCGACAGATATGTTCCCAAATCAGTAGCATTACTTTTCTCAACTTTCATATTATATACACCTACAAAATTTAGTTTTCTTTTGACATATTTGCAAAGAATTGAATTTTCAACCATTTTGTTTTTGAATTCCAGAGAAGTTAGTTGTTTCAGTCTGGAAAATCATCAGATGTTACCATACTCATGAATGATCCTGGAAATTCATAGTTCTAAATGTGAAATATTCTGCATCTAAAAATATCTCTTATATTTCCAATTAACAGATTAATTTTGAATTATTCACTTTTTTATTAGCGTATGTTGTAATACATGCATTTTACAGTCATCTTGGAGGGTGGGTACATGCACATAATAGTGTTTGTTTCTTTTTTTAAGTCTCCTCCCCCTCACCTCCTGCCCTCCTTCTTCTAAATCCCCCTTCCCCCATTTTCATTCTCCTTGATATTATTAATCTTGTCTCATGTTTATGACATACAGTGTTTACATTCATTGAGGTTATTAGGTTCCTGCACAGGGCAAATCTTTGTTCTACTTATTTCCCTTTCTCCTCTCCCTCTCACCTTGCCCTTGGTCTCCTAGACCCCTTTCCCACATGCAAGAGATCTATCCCCTTGTCTCCTTCTGTCCATCCTTTATTGTGCTTTTTGTTTGTACTTTGCCATACTCTAATGAGAGATGTTATATGGTATTTAAACTCGTGTGTCTGTTTTATTTCACTCAACATATTTTCCAGGTACATCAATTTTCCTACAAATGTCGCCAGTTCATCTGTTATAGCTGAGTAGTATTCCGTTATATGTAGATACCACATTTTCTTTATCCAGTTGTCTGTTGATGGGTATACAGCTTGCTTCCAAGAATTAGCTATTATGAACTGTGCTGCTGCAAACGTTGGTATGCACGTATCACTGTAGTACGATGTCTGGAGCTCTTTGGAGAAGATGCCTAGAAGGAAGATGGCTGAATGATATGGAATTTCTAATTTTAGTTCTTTGAGAAATCTCCAGACTGACTTCCATAATAGTTGTACTAGTTTGCATTCTCACCAACAGTGGTGGATGGTTCCTTTTTCACTGCAGCTGTGCTAGAATTTGTTATTTTTTGACTTCTTAATGCTTGCCATTCTTTCTGGTATAAAATAGAACCTTGGCATTGTTTTAATTTGCATTTCTCTAACAGCCAGAGATTTCATACTTCTTTCTCTATGAAATGTCTGTTCATTTCTCTTCCCCATTTCTTGAATGGGTCTTTTGTTTTAGGTGATCTAATTTTTTTGAATTCTTTTTATATTCTAGATATTGGTCTTCTGTCTGAGGAATACCTGGCAAAAAGTTTGTCCCATGCTATAGGTTATCACTTCACACTGCTAACTGATTCTTCTGCTGTACGGAAACATTTGGTCTGATACAACCCCTTTTGTTGATTCTTGCTGTTATTACTTGTGCGACTGTGGTTCTGTAAAACCCTTTCTTATACCTATGACTTCATGTGGTTTACTTATTTTATCTTCCAGTGGGTTCAATGTTTCTGTTTTAATGCTTAGATCTTTGATCCATTTGGATATGAGTTTAGTACATAGTGAGATACGGGTCCAGTTTCAATTTTCTGCAAACAGTTACCCAGTTTTCCCAGCACCACTTGTTGAATAAGCTGTCTTTGCTACAACATATGCTTTTGACCCCTTTGTCAAAGATCAAATAGCTGAGTGTACCTGGGGATGTTTCTGTATCCTCTTGAATTACAAACGTTTAGGGAAGTAGATGAAACAGTAATATCTGTAAAATATTTAATAAATACATTTGAAATTTCTTTAATCTGTTAATAGAGAAATGATGGTTTTTATCAGATTTATATTTCACAGAATAATTTTATTAAAATTTTTATTTAATAATGGGAAAGCAAAAGACATTTCTTGTATTCTTGTAAAATTATAGTTTATTAGGCTCTAGCCACAGTTTCTAAATGTTGGTTATACTACGCTTCAAAGTAAAGTGAGAGAGTGTCCCTTCTTGTGAAAGTCTTCATAGTGACTCAAAAGGAATCAGTCTTGTTTTCTGAGGAGTCATTTTGGGACACAAACTTTGTCAGTGTCAAGTACTTACGGTAAGGCAAGCCAATAGCAGAAGACCACATATATGGTTCCATTTATACAGAATGTCCAGAATAAGCAAATTTATTGAACCACAAAGTAAATCAGGGTTTGCTACAGGCTGGGAGAGAAAGGGACAGAATGGGAAGTGACTGCTGATGGGTACAGGGTTTCTTTCTGGGGTGATGAAAATATTTCGAAAGTAGATAGTTGCATGTGCTGTTATGAATATGCTAAAACCCACCAAATTGTGCATTTAGAGGGGTGAATTATGTGGTATGTAAGTTATACCTCAAGTGTTGTTTTAAAAATATATATTCTATATCATCCCTTTATTTTTTGCTTGGCTGGGTCTCGCTTTGTTGTTCAGGCTGGCCTTTAACTCACTAGGTAGTGCAAGCTGGCCCTGAACTCATGGTGATTCTCCTGCCTCAGCCTCCTGAGTGCTTAGATCATGGGTGTGCACCACCACATCCGGCATAGTTCATTTAGAAAAGTAAAGGAAGGAAAGGAAAAAGGACAGCAAGTCAGCATAGTCAATGCCCTGAGAGGCTGCTTAGGCATTACTGTGGGCATCTCCTTCTCATTCTAAGGCACATGTTTCTCAGCCCCAAGCACAACATCTGGTGAAGAAGATGATCTAGCATAGAGGACCACCTGGGTGACTGAAGAAAGAGCAGTTATCTCCATTTTGGCTAAACCTGGCCCTATTTCCATGTCCTGATATGTACAGAGCTGGCTGGGACATTTTCTTATCCTCTCAGTAGGCTTTAAGCAATCCATATGGGTCTAGCCAAGGTGCTGATGTGTAGTCTTTGAAATAAGGTGACTGGTCAGTCTTGCCCTGCCCTGCGCTCCCAAGAAGCATGTGTAAGCCAGGTGGGAAAGAGCCACACTGTCATCACTGTCACTGGGGACTGAGCTTCCAGAAAGAGGCCTTGACCTCTCAGGGCATAAAAAATTACACATCAAAGCTGAAGCACAACCCTAAGACAGTGGATTCTGCCTTGATTCATGTTAAGCAGGTTACTCTTCCTGCATGTCACTCTAGGCATGTTGCAGAGGTGGTTTTGGGGCTCTTGCCTAGCCCAGCTCACAGCACTCGTGTACTTCCAGCCACAACTATAGTCACTCCCCAAGCCACTCCACAATGTTTTTTTTTTTTTTTTTTTTTTTTTTTTGAGACAGGGTCTTACCATGCAGTTCAGGCTGGCCTTGATCTCATTTTCTAACCCAGGCTGGTCTCAGACTTACAATGATCCTCCTGCCTCAGCCTGCCGAGTGCTGGCATTACGGTTGTGGGCCACCATGCCCAGCCACTCCCTCTTCACAAATTAATAAAACCTGGGTTTAGCCCCGGGGCCGAGGCCTTTTTTCTGATTAGCCATCATTCTAGCTGGATTTAGGACCGCCTTGACTCCCCACAACTACAAATACATCTTAGTGTCTTTGTTCTTGCTGTGTGTTGCACTGGAATTAATTTATTAGAATTCCAGTAACTTTTTTATGGGATTACAAAAGTGACTTTTTCTGGACCATGACAAGGTTTCCAAAGACTTTCTATAATCTAGTTCCTTGATTTTTTTTTTTTTCTGTCTTGGTCTTTTTGTTGTTGTTATTCATACTATTACATCCAGCCTTTTTAGGTGTATGAAATCAAAAGTGAATAGTCATTTATTTGTAAAGTATTTTGATATTTTTCAATCTTTTCCCCCTGATATTTGATTTATTCTTGTCTATGGAGGGAAGATTTTAGGATTTATATTTTCATAGATGGAGAAACTAAGGCCATATGAGTAAGATATTAATAGAAAGTTAATGCTAGAGCTGGGACTAGAACTCTTATTTCTTAATTTTTAGCCAGATTTTCTCACATAGGACATGGCTTTAGCTGAAACAGTATTTCTGGGAACAACTCTCTACCTAATTTAATCTAAGTAAAGTTCAGCTTTTTTTTTTTTAACCTGAGGGATAGAGAAGTTGATGGTTTTATTTGCTTATTCATTTATTCAACATACATTTATTATTATGTTCCAAATATATGTGTACAAAATACACATTAAAATATTTAATTATTTTAGTTGCCAAACGCCCACATCATTAAGCTAAAAGCTTAGTGCTTTAGTGATATATGGAGAGACAGGTATCTTTTTTTATTTTTAAGGATAAACTTGACAAAATACCATTCAACACAAGCAGTGCATTTATCAGGAAAATTATTAACAAAAGATAAGAACAGTCTTTCAGAGTGATAGTATATTTAGAGAGTAATACTATTTGGTGTTCTAGAAACCAGTGTACGTAAGTGGAAGCCTAAAGAAATGAAGGGATTTCTCTGAGTTTTACAGCTATTTAGTTCCTGGATGGGGACACGAGGAAGATTTCAAATTTTCTCTTTACTTTTGTTTCCTGTTTTGTAAAGTAATGCTTATCTCCGAGTGAAGGCGACCCATTATCTTTGTAGAATATCTTTGTACCTAGTCATTCTTTCAAAGTAAGTCTTTTCCGGTGTTTATTAAGATCACAGAAGGGTTTACTTGTAGTTGCAGCCTTCCTTTTCTTAACATTTACCCTAACTTAGGAGTACAAGAACTGAAAGAGGTAATTGATTTTTGGATACTATCTGCCCGTAGAAAAGACAGTATGTAAAATACTAGATACAAACTTTTTTGTTTTCCTTCCCTTGAAACTCAGGAATTTTCCTGACATTTTTGTTGTCGTTGTTCATTTCTGTTAAGCACTGCTTCTTTCTATGCTGGGCATAAATCCTGCCTCATGACTACTAGCTCACCTGTTAGATTAAGTGCACTCTTTAAATGACTGACACCTGGCGGGTTTCGTATGGGAGGGCTTCCTCAGTATCACTTCCCCCTCCCTCCCTCTCATAACTAGAAGAGCTCAAAGGCTGCTGACAAAATGGTGCCAAGGAGATAGAAACATTAATCACTCAGATTTTTCCAGTACATATTTATACATGTATTGAAATAATCACATTGTGCCCCATAAATATGGACAGTTACTGCCTCTTAATCAAAAATTTTTAATATTTTAAGGAGAGGGAAATGTTAACTACCCTAACTTGATCATTACGTACTCTATATATGTAGCAAATTATCACACTATACCCCATAAATTTGTAAACTTAAAATAGTAATTTGTTCAGGGAAATTTTGAGTGACTTTCTCAGACTTGGAGAGAGGTAATGAAACTGAAAGGTACATGTGTGAGGTCCAAGCAAATGTCCTAAACTCGCTCTCTTCTCAATCTTCAATGATTTTGAAATACACTTTTATTGCTTTCTCTTTCTTCAGATTTACTAGAGCATATGTAACCTAAAATTTGGGAATAATTAATATATTTTAATAGATAAATAGTAAATATTTCAGTAGCTTCAAAGAATACTGTTCACAGTATTGATATATTTTAAACAGCTTAGACAAACCTTACATTTCTTGATATGAAAATGTCAGTTTTCTAAGCATTAAAATTTTGTTTAGTTAGATTTTGTACAAAAGAAATATACCTATTTCGTAGCTATCTAGGTGTCTGTATTGCTCCTGTAAAATTTTTAACATTCTCATCTCTTTATAGAGGCTTCTCTTAATTTCAGAAATAATAGTGAGTCACATTATACATCAGAAGTTTGATTACTATCATTTCCAAAGTTTAAGCTATTATTAGTCTTATAGTCCCTTGTTTCGTTTTTATCCCTGATTCCAGAGGCTGAAATATACAGTACATTATTTTTAAGTATGGTCATGCTGCATGCAATAGAACACAAAAATTTATTCCTCCTGTTTAACTGAGACTTTTCCATTCCCCTTCTCCTACTTACCATCATCCAACTCTATGAGTTCAACATTTTTATGGGTTGGGTTGGGTGGGGTCTGATTTTGTGGTGCTGGGGGATGAAATGCAGGGCCTTTCAGGTGCTAGGCAAGTGCGGGACCACTGATATATACCCGAAGCCCAAGTGCAGCTTTCATTTTAGAGTCCATTTATACGTAAGGCCATGTGGTCTGTTTGTGCCTGTCTTATGTCACTTAGCGTAATGTCCTCCAGATTCATTATGTTGTCACAGATGATGTAATTTCCTTTTTAAAAAAAAAAAGTCTAAATAAGATTGTTTCTAGACTACATTTTCTTTGTCTGTTCATCAGTGGACACTCGGGTTGAGTCTGCGTCCTGACTATAGTGAATAACACTGCAGTGGGCTCGGCAGTGCAGACAATAGACGTCCTGCTCTCAGGTCTTTTGGAAACACACCTAGTAGTTCCAACTTTAGACTTGTGAGGAACCTCTGTGACATTTTCCATAATGGCTTTGTTAATGTTCATGCCCCCCAATGGTACACAAAAGATCCCTTTTTCCACATCCTCACCATCTTCGTCTTTTTAGTAATAGCCATACTAATAGGTGTGAGATGATAGCTCATTGCAATTTGAATTTGTATTTTCTAGAAATCAGTGATGTTGAGGTTTTTTCTAACCTATTAGTTATTTGTTTTTTTTTTTTTTTTTTTTAGAAGTATCTGTTTAGGTCCTACATTTTTAAAATTGAGTTGGTTTTGTTTGTTTCTGTTTGCCATTGAGTTGTATTCCTGATGTTTTTTTCTTTTCTTTTCTTTTTTTGTTACCTGAGATTGAATTTACAAACTCATGCCTGCCAGGCAGGCACTTAGGCCACTGAGCTAAATCCCTGGCCCTATTTTTTGAGACAGGGTCTCACTATACCGTTCAGGCTGGCCTTGAACTCACTTTGTAGCCCAGGTTGGTCTCAAACTCACAATGGTCCTCCTACCTCAGCCTCCCCAGTGCTGGGATTAAAGGCATGCACCACCACACCTGGCTTCCTGATGTATTTTGGATTCTGATCCCTTATTGGGTTTGCAAATACTTTTTCTCACTCTGGGTTTTCTCTTCACTCTGTTGTTTCCTTCTATGTGAAAAGCTTTCTAGTGTTTTGTTTTGTGCTTTGCCTGTACTAGGGGTTGCACCCAGGGCCTTTGCCCTGAACTATATCCCAAGACTCTTGTGTTTTTTGTTTTAAGACAGTTTCCCAAAGTCAATAAGTTGCCCAGACTGAGCTCCAGTTTACCCTCCACCTGCCTCTGCCTCTCACAGTGATGGAATTACAGACAAACTCTACCACATCTGGCCGAAGTGTTCTAGTTTGCTGCAGTTTCTTTGGTCTGTTTTGATTTTGCTACCTGTGATTTTAAGATCATAACCCCAAAATTGTCCAAACCAATGTTGTGTGAAGCTTAGTTCCTGTGTTTTCTTCTAGTAGTTTTATAGTTTGTGAGTTAAAAGTCTTTAATTCATTTTAGAGTTGATTTTTATACTGTATGAGGTGTGAGATAAGGGCCTAATTTTATTCTTTTCTATGTGGATATCCAGTTTTCCTAAAATTGTTTATTGAAGGAGACTGTTCTTTCTGCATTTTATGTTCTTGGCACTTTTGTTAAAAATCAGCTACAAATCTGTGGGTTTATTTTTGTTAGGTTTTTTGGTGTGGTTGAGAGACAGAGAGAGATAAATAGGCCTTTATTGCAGGCACAGAAGGGCTGTAGAAGAATGCAAGATTTCCTCTGTCCAAAACAAAGAAGTGGTTGGGCTTTTATTAGATCGGTCTGGGGGAAGAGTTTGGGAGGTCGGGGAAATGACATAGCAGCAGCTGATCGGAGGAGCCCTGAGGCGCTTGAAAAAGAGGAGGTTTTTATGTTGGGCTGAGAGAAGTTGATGTGCTGTTGTTCTTGGGGTCTCTCAGCCATGTGGGACCACCGTCATGATGACTTGGCAAATAGCATGTGGGCAGAAACCTATCAATTTTTAGCTTTCTCTCCTGTTCCATCGATAAAATGTGTTTTTATACAAGTACCATGTTGGTTTTGATTAGAATAGCTTTATAATATATTTTGAAATCAAGGAGTTTAATGACTCCAGCTTTGTTTTTTTTGCTCAAGATTGTTTTGCTATTTGAAATTTTGAGGGTTCTATATGGATTTTAGAATTATTTTTTCTAGTTCTTTGACAAATAGCATTGTAATTATGGTAGGGGTTGCACTGAATCTGTAGACTGCTTTAAATAGTGCAGGCATTTTGACAATGTTAATTCTTTCAATTCATGAACATGGAATAGCTTTTCATTTATTTGTGTTTTCTTCTTTCATCAATGTTTGTTTTCTGTAAGCAGGTCTTTCATTTTCTTGGTTAAATTCACTTCTTAGTGTTTTGGGTGTTTTAATCACTGTTGGAAATGGTATTGTTTTTGTCATTTCTTTTTTGGACAGTTATTGATGTATAGAAATCTT
>RJWM01013394.1:10109-53629 GCA_004363535.1 Dasyprocta punctata
TTTTTTTTGTTTTTTTTTTTTTTTTTTTTTTTTTTTTTTTGTTTTTTTTTTTTTTTTTTTTTTTTTTTTTTTTTTTTTTTTTTTTTTTTTTTTTTTTTTTTATTTTTTATTTTTTTTTTTTTTTTTTTTTTTTTTTTTTTTTTTTTTTTTTTTTTTTTTTTTTTGGTTTGTTTGTTTTACATGGATTTTTCAGGATATTCAATGAATTTTCAACATAGGCCATTTCCAGCTTACAGTGGACATATCAGGATGTAGCCCTACCATAAAGTCAAGAGGTATCTGAATTTCTTTCTCTTGCCTAATTGCTCTGCCCAGGACGTCTAGTACTGTGTTGAAAAGAAGTAGTAGCAGAGAACATTGTTTTCTGGTTCTTGCTCTTAAAGGACAAGTTTCCAACTGTTCTCCAAAGAGTGTGTTAACTGTGGACTTATCATGTATAGTCTTCATTAGCTTATCATGAAAAGGTATTGAATTTTGTAACATGCCTTTCTGTAGCTCTCGAGATAGTAATAAAGTTTTATCCTTTATTTTATTAATGTGGTATGTCAATCACATTTATTGATTTTCACATGTTGAACCATTCTATTATCCCAGGAATAAATTCCACCTGCTCATACCAAATGATTCCTTAAGGTGTTTTTTAATTTGGTTTAGTAGTATTTTGTTGAGGATTTTTGCATCTGTGTTCACCTGGGATATTGCCTGTATTTATCTTTTTCTGTAGTGTCCTTGTCTGCCTTTGATATAAAGTAACTCTGGCCTTGTAAAATAAGTTTGGAAAAGTTCCCTCTAGTTTTTTGGAAGAATTTGAGGAGGACTGATATTAGTTCTTCTTTAAATATTTGGTAGAATTCAGCTATGAAAACATCTGGTCCTATGCTTTTCTTTAATGGGAGACTTTATTACTGATTCAATCTCCTTGTTACTGATATGTTCAGATTTTCTCTTTGCTCATGATGCAGTCTTGGTAGGTTGTATGTGTTTTGGAATTTACTCATTTCCTCTAGGTTATCTAATTTGTGGTGTGTAACTTTTCATAGTGATTTTTTTTATAATCTTTTGCATTTCTGTGGTATGAATTGTTAATGCTTTCTGTTTCATTTCAGATTTTGTTTTTCTCTTTTTTCCTTAGTAAGTCTAATAAGGGTTTTTAGTTTTATCTTTACAAAAAGCCAACTCTTAAGTTTCATTGATTTTTTTTTTCTAGTCTTTTTTTTTTTTTTTTTTTTTTTTTTTTTTTTTTTTTTTTTTTTTTTTTTTTTTTTTTTTTTTTTTTTTTTTTTTTTTTTTTTTTTTTTTTTTTTTTTTTTTTTTTTTTTTTTTTTTTTTTTTTTTTTTCCCTACTCTGATTTTTGTCGTGTCCTTTCTTCTACTTTAGGTTTGGTTGGAACTTTAGTTCCTTGAGATATAGCATTAGATTGTTTATTTGAGATCTTTTTTTTTCTGATACAGGCATTTATTGCTATAAATTTCCCTCTGAATTGATTTGCTGTATACTATAAGTTTTGGTAAATGGTGTTTCCATTTGTCTCAAAGTATTTTTTTTATTTCACTTTCAATTTCTTCTTTGCCCCACTGATTGTTCAGATGCGTATTGTTTCATTTCCAGCTCTGAATTTTCTAAGATTTCTCCTGTTGTTGATTTCTAGTTTTACTGTGATCAGGAAAGACTTTTAATATGATTTATTCTCTTCGGTTTATGTGAGGCTTTTTTTCTGGCCTAATGTGATTTATATTAGATAATATTTCATTTGTGCCAGGGAGGAATATTCTCTGTTGTAGGATAGAATGCTTTGTATAGGTTCTTTGGTTTGGTCTAAAGTGTAATTCAATCTAATGTTTCGGTGTTAATTTTCTGTCTAGATGATACGTCCATTATTGAAAGCGGGGTATTGACGTCACCTTGTATTACTGTGTTACAATTCATCTCTTCAGATCATTTAATAATTGCTTTTTAGGTGCTCCAATATTGGATGTATGGTTATGTTCTCTAGGTGACTTAATCTTTTTATCATTATATAATGACCTTCTTTCTCTCTTTTTAAGCTTTTGACCTAAATGTATTTTGTCTGATAGAAGTATAGCTACCCTTGCTTTCTTTTGGTCTCTGTTTGCGTGGAATATCTTTTCTATACTTTTCACCACTAAAGTGAGTCTGTTGTAGGCAGTATATGATTGGGTTTTTTTTGTTTTTTGTTTTGTTTTGTTTTGTTTTTTTCTTTTTGAGACAGGGTCTCACTATGCAGTTCAGGCTGGCCTTGAGCTCACTTTGTAGCCCAGGCTGGTCTTGAGCTCACAATGATCCTTCTGCCTCAGCCTCCCAAGTGCTGGAATTACAGGTGTGCCCCACCATTCCCGGCTTGGGCCTTTTTTTTTTTTTCATCCATTCAACCACTTTGTCTTTTGATTTGAAAAGTTAATTACAAAGTAATTGGCAATGAGTATGGACTTATACTTGCCATCTTATAATTTCTTTTCTGATAGTTTTGTATATTCTGTATTTCATTTTTCCTCTCACTGCCTTATTTTGTAGTTTAATGATTTTCTGTAGTGGTATGCTTTGAATTCTTTCCTTCTATGTTTTGTACACCTCCTGTAGTTTTGCTTTATGGTTACCATAAAGTTTACATAAAATACCATATAATAAGCTCTTTTAAGTTGATAATTTTTTTACTTTTAATCATATACAAGAACTCTACGCTTTTACTACTTCATATTTTATAATTTTGATGTCAAAATTTGCATCTTTTTGTAATCTGTATTCTTTAACAACCTATTGTAATTAGTTGTTTTAATAGTTTTGTATTTTAACCTTCATATTAGAGATAAAATTGCTTTACACACAACCTTTATAGTACTAAAGTATTCTGAATACAACTATTGGTTGTTTATATCATTGAGTTTTTATTGATTAAGATGTTCCAGTAGGAGCCTTTCATTTCAACTTGAAGAATTCCCTATAGCAGTTCCCGCAAGGCTTGTCTAGTGGTGATAAACTCCCCTTAGGTTTTATTCGGGAAATTTTTATTTCTCCCTCATTTCTGAGTGACAGCTCTGGCAAGTAGTCATGGTTAGCCAATTGTTTTTCCATTTCTTTGAATATATGTGTCATCCCCTTCTCTTCTGGCCTGCAGGGTTTTGCCGAGAATTCAGGGCCGTATCAGGGCTCCCTTGTGTCTGGTGGGTGTCTGATGGCTTTTCTTTCAATGCCTTCAGAATTCTTCTTTTGTCTTTGATCTTTGGTAACTTGATCGAGGTATGTCTTAGTGAACTCCTGTGGATTGGTTTGGTTTGCAGACCTCTGGGCTTTTTGTCCCTGAGTTTTGGTATCTTTTCCTAGATTTGGGGAAATTTCAGCCTTTAGTTCCTTAAATATGTTTTTTGGAATTTTTCTCTCTCCTTTCATATGTAACTGCTTGTTTTAGCTGTTTTCTCAGACATAATGCCAGACACCCACAATTCAAAAGGAGGAAAGTTCATTTTGACTCACAGTTTGTAGAAGTTTCAGTCCATGGTTAGCTGGCTCCAAGCGGGGTGGCATGGCAGGCAGGAAGCAGAGAGTGATCAAGGGAGGAAGAGGGAAACAAATACACACACACACACACACACACACACACTCCTCATTTAACAGCCATGTTTTGTTCCTACAACTAGGTCGTTAAATGAATTGGTTGCTAGATGAGGAATTAAATACAGTATGAACATTACAATATTTAGAACAAGTAAATGATTGAAAGAAACTCCAACTTGATGACTTTGCTTTTATTTGCATAGCTCTTACATCAGTACTGTAACGTATAATATAGCATAAAACTACAGTACAATCAGCAAAAATCATAGAGCTGTATAAACAAGGTATACTATACAAAAAAAAAAAAAAAGACTTTGAGGCTCTATAAGCAAGATGTACAAAACTACAAAAAAGGACAGGTTTTAAGTCCAAACAACAAGTCATGAACCCAAACAGTCATTAAACAGGTCATTAAAGGAATCTCTGCGTGTGTGTGTGTGTGTGTGTGTGTGTGTCTCCAGGTCACGTCCCCAGTGACCTACCTTTTCCCACCAGCCTTCACCTCCCAACATCACACACAGGGGTGAACCCTTCAGCTGGCTAATCCAGCATCACACCCAGGCTCCACGCTCCTCCCTGCACCCCATCCATGAGTGCAAATGGCTTTGGAGGGATATTTAGCTATGAAGCATGTCACTCTGCTTATGCAAGGGTTTTTTCTTTTGATGGTGTCCTATATTTCTTTAGGTTTTCTTTATACCTTTTCATTCCTTTTACTCCTTTGACTGGATAATTGCCAATTTTCTGTCTTTCAGCCCCATTGATTTTTTCTTCTGCTTGATCAAGCCTATTTTTGAATCTTGCTATTGAATTTCTCAGTTCAGTTATTTTATTATCTCTTAATTGTTTCTTTCTCAAACTTCCCATTTTGTTCATGAATTATTTTCCAAATATGCAATTTTCTGTCTGTATTTTCTTATAGTTCCCTGTACATCTGTTAAGAGAATTATTCTTTCAGTCATTTCATATATCTCCATTTCTTTAAGCTCCATTGTTGGAGCTTTACTAGTTTTTCTCAGTGGTGTCGTAGTTCCCTGATTCTTTACCTTCCTTCTGTCTGTGTTGGTGCTGCTCATTTGAGGAAGCGGCAACTTCTTCCTGCCTTTGTAGGTATTTTTGGTGCGGATAGACCTTTAGTTTGCCCTTGGATTCTGGGCAGGCTGCCTGTGAACCCAGGTATGCAGACCTTGCTTTTAGGTTTTCTAGTTGGGCTGAGCTTTTCCATATGCTCTGAGGTCAAGTAGTACTACTGGCTATATTCCACAATCCAGTGAGACAGTCATGGGCTTTGCCATCTCCTCTGGTTAGGCAGAGTGACAGCCTGTATTCCCTAGCTGGGTGGCACTGCTATTTGGAATCTGTACTGCTGCAAGCTGCAGGCTGGACTCTGAGCCTGAGTGGTCACTACAGTAAGACACTGTTCAGCCATTGGTATGGCCAGAGGCTATCGGCCACAGATGTGTACCGTCACAGGCTAGTCTCCTGCCAGGCTGGGCAGAACCATAGACAGAGCACCTCTGCTGGGCAGGTACACTCCCCAAATCCCTGCTGTATGTGTGGAAATATGGGAGGTTCAGCACAGTCACCCTTCCACTACTCAGACCTGGGAGGGCCAGATGCTCTTCTCCACTTGCTTTGGCCATGGGCAGGCCTTAATTGGAGCTCCATGGAGTGGGGTGGGATTATCACTCGGCCACTGGGGTAGACTAGGGCTAGGTAACCGCCTCAGCCAGTGCAGGCCTGTTGCCTTTGGTCTAGGAGCGTCTTGGGCAGACTTCTGATGTTGGACAGGGTCGCCTCTGTGTGTGTGGGTCGGACAGTGTGTGAAGCAGATATGCTGTGACCTTTACTTTTCTGCTGAAATCTGAAGCAGCACGCTTGTGCCCCTAACAGTAGTTATTCTTCTGTCACTGTTTGATAAGTGTCAAGAAAGAAAATATTTCCAACACTGGTGCAAAACACAAAATGTTGAAAAGTTGAACTTTAGGACATGCTTATTTTTCATTTTGTTAGTTACCTGTTGATGTGTTTTGTATCTTTTTTCCAAATTGATATGTTTATCTTTTATTGATTTGTAGGAACATACATGATTCCATTCAAATAGACTAAAGGCTATGAAAGAGCTTTAATAAATCCACCAATACATGCTGCCATCGAGTGAACACCCATATAGGCTGAAATTGTGCTAAGCACTTTACCCTTATATCTTATTATTTAATAAAATTATTCAATCTTCCTTATAGTTCTGAAGTAGGTATCTTCACTTTACAATGGACAAAATTGAGATTAAGAAAAGTTAGGTGACATTTTGAAGATCACAGTTAATGATGGCAGTAGGATTTGATGCCATTTTTTTCTAACTTCTAATCCTGTGTGTTTTTCTTAATGGCCAACTTTTCTGATACCTGCCTCTTGCTTATACGTAATTACGGTAATTCTATCTAACCATCCATTTTTCCAATATTGTTCCAGTGTCCTTTGTATATACATTTTGAATGGAGGAAAATAATTTTAACAAAATCCATAGCAAATAACTAGTATATTTTCCATTTTGCTTTATAATATAGCCTCCTATGTTAGGATGGCTTTGTACTTCATGGTTCATTTTGTAGTGTTGCTCAGAAGTAAAAAATTTCCATATCTTAAGAGAAAACAGTTATGAGCCTTCACTTTTACATGTAATATTAGGTTTGATATAAATCAAGATCTTTTCTCATTTGTACTTTACTCTTGTCCAAGCATAGTCTATGACTTTGGCTTTCAGCAGCCTGTTTTCATTAAGAACAAGACACGTTTGAAATTCTTTTTTTAAAAAAAGATTGAGGTGTATATATAATGAATAAAGAAGTAGACAAAAAAAACCCTGATAATTATTGTTCTAAATTCTTGACAGAACCTTACAGAACAGTATGGCAAAGCTGCTCTCAGATCTTAGTGTGGATACTACTTGCCGCAAGCCTGGGAATAACCTTACCGAATCACTTCTGCACATTTACGATAAACAACTTCAACAGGACCCAACCCCTCCTCACACTTCTGTAATGAGCTACCTGCATAAGTTAGAAACAAATCACAGTTTTACACACCCAGAGCCACTTTCTGCAGTTAACAAGGAGGAGACCATAGAGCCCGTCAGACCCTGTGAAGATGTCCTGCCTTCAAGAGGCTCCCACCATGGTGGTGCCAGGGTCGTGGAGATGGTGTCCACTCCTGGGATTCTTCCTGATCTTTCAAAACAGGGTTCTGATGTGGAGTGTGAAAGCATGACTTTAACAGAAGACGAGTGTGATTTGAATAGTACAATTTATATTCCTTTTGCCAGAAGCACTTCTAAAAAGAATTCACCACTTTCTAAGAGAATATCCCCCCAGCCACAGGTGAGTGTTGCCACAACCCAGCAGCTGGTCAGCAACGGCGTGCTGACCCCGGCAGCACCAAGTAAGCTGTGTGTTCCTGTACTTCGTTTGACTAACGAGGCAGAAGATATACCTGAAAAACTTTGCAGAACAGCTGATGCAGAAGACAAACAGCTCCTGCAGAAAATAAAGGAAGCAATCGGGAAGATCCCTGCTGCCACCAAGGACCCAGAGGAACAGG
Source organism: Dasyprocta punctata (assembly GCA_004363535.1). Lineage (NCBI taxonomy): Eukaryota > Metazoa > Chordata > Mammalia > Rodentia > Dasyproctidae > Dasyprocta > Dasyprocta punctata. The sequence goes on from RJWM01013394.1 coordinate 17,278, forward strand.
TCATTCGCGGCCCACCAGCTTGTCACACCACCAGTGTCCAAGTGAAAGGCAGTACTGGCTGCGATGGAAGTTTTTTGAATTCTGACCTGATGTCAGACTGGAGCATTTCTTCTTTTTCAACATTCACTTCTCGCGATGAACAAGACTTCAGAAATGGGCTGGCAGCACTGGATGCTAACATAGCGAGGCTCCAGCAATCCTTGAGGACTGGCCTTCTGGAGAAATGAAATCAGAGGAAAACTGATTGAACGCTTTCTCGTTTAGATTAGATCTTGGCTACATTGAAGATATACTGGTGTTTTAAGTTTCTTTAAGAAATAATTTTTTTACATTATTAATTATGTATGAAAAATAAATTATGTGAATTAATAAATTTACCAATAGAATATTTTTGATACTTTGGAGTTCACAAAAATAAGTCACCCTTAAAATTAACAACTCCTCAGAAATAAAGCTGTACATAACTAGCAAAGTATTGCAGTCTTTCATTTAGTACTTAGCAAATGCATTTCTTTTATGAAATTTAACCCCTGTGTTAAAGGTATGGATTGAAAGGATTTTGTGATTTTGTGATCATCTTAAGAAAAAGGATCTCTGGAAAAAAATGTTACTTCAATCTAGAGATTCTTTTTTAGTTTTGAGATAACTGTATTTTTAAATGACATTGTATGTTTATATGGGTTGCTCAGTGCTATGGGCCAGTGCTGTTGTTAAAAGTAGAAACATTTCTTTTAGAAAAAAGGTGCCAGTTAGCCCTACTTCATAAGAAAAAAAAAATCACTGATAACAATCCTCAATTAGTATATGTTTTCTTTGTTTTTTTAAGTGGCCACCTGTATTGAGGCTCCCATTTTTATTTTATTTTTTAAATTTTATTTTAAAAGGAATCAAAACAATAAAAAATGGAAAATGAGAATGATATTGGACTTCAAAAACAAGACAGTAGGAAATCCACAATAGTTACTATATTGCACATTGTTATCTTATAAATAGATGATCAGACTACTGGCTTTAAGTCTACAAAGTCAATCAAACAATTCAAAAATTAAATTCTTTCTTTACTTCAGTTGCTATCATCTCAGCCTATATTCCTCAGAATCAGCTGGTTGCCTACGGGATGTGTTGGGATCTTGTCTCACTGCCCGTGCACTGGCTGGCTCACCTGGAGGGTGCTGCTTCCTGGTTCTCTTCCAGCTGGCTTGACTGTTGTTGGCACATGGGAGGATGCTGCTACCTCAAACATATGTTTTTTTAAATCCTTGGCATTTTATTTTATTTTTATCCTGAATACATACTTTAAGGCCTTCAAAAAAGAAAATCAGGTTTAAATAAAAATATTACCAGTTTTATTTTTAGAAATTTGGGGGTTTTTTTAAGAAAAAATGTTTAAGGTTTTATCCTTTTTTTTTTTTTTTTTTTTTTTGTGGTACCGGGGATCGAACTCACAGCCTCATGCCTGCCAGACAGGTGCTTAAGCCACTGAGCCAAACTCCGGACCCCTTTTTTCTTTTTTTTTCTTTTCTTTTTTGTACTGGGCGTTGAACTCATGCCACTGAGCTAAATCCCCAGCCCTAAGGTTTTATCCTTAATATCTTTGAGCATGATGAATTTTGAAAATCTTGCTACTGACTGTCATTCTGCCTTTCTAGACCAATGTTGTTTTTCGTTTACTTTGAGGCATTTCTTGGTTGTATACATTATAGGGAACATTGTTTTCTCTGTCTGCTTTTCCATACCAGCTTTCATAACTTCTCAGTTTCACTTCCCTCCAGTGTATCTTAACTCTTAGAAAACTGAGTCTTGTACAGTGATGATCACTTAATACCAATCACCTGTCTGCCACAAGTGTTTAGTGCTTGGACAGGTTTTCACATTAAAATGTGTTGTGCTGGTCCATGGGTTCTTCCTGGTGGTTTTACTTGTTAGTGCTGTAAGTCTGAAGGACTTGTGCTCTTTGATATGATCAGGTTTTACAAATGGAGAATTGGGGTTTTTTTTTTAAGGGCTAAGTACTACAGGAATTCCAGACTATGTTCACAGACTCACTTGTTAACATTTTAAATATTTTTACTTCCAGTATTCATGAATTAATTTATTGACTTCTTATGTTGTGGTAACAAGCCATAACTCTTAAACATGTAGCTTCTGAGACAAAATAATGCAACAAAGAAAATTGTGTCATCTTTCTGTTTCCAAATATCACGTGTTATTTTATGTAGAAGTAAGCTCTTCATATTATTATATGATAACTCTGAGGATGAATTAAAGTATTTTTCCTCTTATATGCACATAACACAGATCACTTCTGTGATCCAAAAATATATAGAGATTTCTTCCCCCCATCAAGCAAGCATTATGTCTTTCAGTAACACTGGATGGGCAGCTTGTATTTCAATTCTGACACTATCTACCTGGACATAGAGTCAGAACCCACAGTTTGAGAAGTAAGCCCAACAAGACTGCCCCCTACTTCAGATGCCAGTCCAAGGCTCCAGACCTTCACATTAACCAGCTACAGGCTGGAGTTCCCATGACACCTCCCCCCACTAGACACCATCAGAACAGTTTACAGAACTCACTGAAACACATTTACTGGTTTCTTATAACTGGCATTTTAGAGAATACAAATGAACAGCCAGATGAAGTTTTACACTGGGCAGTGTCTGGAGCGGTTCTGAGTATAGGAGTGTTTGTGTCCATGCGGTTGGGGTGTGCCATCCTAGGAAGATATATTAGTTGTAAGAGTCCATGTATTCAACTATCCATAAGTTACCCAGACTCTGTTGGGGATGGGGATTATTGAGACTTCTTTGTATAATCGTGCACAACCATGCAGAAATGTGATTGGACCAAGAGTATGATCTAAGGTCACTAGACTGAGGGGGAAAATAGCAAAGCCTGTCTGTTCAGATTCTTCTTGGCCTGTGTACAGCATTCCTTCCTCCTGGGTATGAGATAGGACTGAGATGGAGTCTTATGATCTACCAGACAAGGTAGCTGAGAGTTTTGTAATGGCCAGCTCCGAGATAGAAGGGTAGGAAAAGATTGTATCTTATTTTTTAGTTTCTGTGATATGATTTGGGGAATGGAGATTATGGTTTCTATGGCCTGCTGTGGAAGAAAGCAGTGCTGTGTGGAAGAGCCAAAGGAGTATTTGAAACATATTTTTCCCTTATTTCAATGACCTTTGCAGTTAATTTTTTTCTTTCTGCAAATGATAACACTTTATGCCCAGTGCCTTAAAATTGATAGTCCTGCTTCAACGAAATGGAGAATAAAGCAGAGTTACAAAGCCTTCTTAGGTAGAAAGGCATGCAGCTAAATCACAACTGACCAAGTATGAATCTAACACACTGAGATGATTCCTTCAACCAGACTTATTCATCCCATGAATGAAGTGGAAATTCTTAATTTGTGCTAATACTGTTAAAGCCTCTGAAAATAAAAGAAGATGGGCATTCTCTGTCTTTAAAGATTTTACATTATTGTGGTACACAAAAGAATGCAGAGTAATAAGTGTTGTGAAGAAAAATAAAGTAGGGCAAGAGGATAGAGTGACAGAACTGGTCTAAGCTTTAGTAGAGTTAAGAGGGCCCTTTGCAAAATTATAGCCAATAAATGTAATATATAAACAAGGAATGTCAAACATGGCATCATTATATGAAAAAATGCAGAAAGACTTTCAGCAAAATCCAACACCTTTTCATGATAAAAAACAAAGAAACCCTGAAGATAACAGGTATCGAAGGATCTTACTTGAGTATGATAAAAGTTATTAAACCAAAAGCCAGCATCACACTAAGTGGAAAGAAACTAAAAGCATTCCCCCTAAAATCAGGAACAAGACAAGGATGTCCACTATCACCTCTGCTTAACATAGTTCAAAATAGTTCTTGAAATATTAACCAGAGCAATAAGGGAAGAGAGAGAAACAAATGGGTTATACATAGAGAAGGAAGAACTCAAATTACCATTATTCCCAGATGACCTGGTACTCTACATAGAAGACCTAAATAATTGCACCAAAAAACTCAAAGAATTAATAACTAGCTTCACCAATGTAGCAAGATGCAAGGTCAACACAAAAATCATTAGCATTTGTGTATACCAACAGTGAACAGTATGAGCAGGAAATTATGAAAACAGTACCATTCACAGCTCAAGTAAAACAAAATACCCTGGAATTAACCAAGAAAATGAAAGATTTCCAGAACAAAAACCACAGTACTCTGAAAATGGATGTTAAATCATAAAATGGAAAGATGTCTCCTCCCGCTGAACAGGCAGAACTAGTATTGTCAGAAGGGCCATCCTCCTAGAACTGTTACACAGATTCAATGCAGTCCCAATCAAAATATCAACAGCACACTTTACAGAACTAGAGAAAATAATCCAAACATTCAAATGGAACCAGAAGGGACCCAGAATGGCCAAAGCAATTCTGGGAAACAAGAGTAAAGCAGGCATAGCAATACCTGACTTCAAGCTAAAATGTTCTACAAAGCAATAGTGATAAAAACAACATGGTACTGGAACAGAAGCAGATATGTGGACTAATGAAATGATAGAGTATAGAGAAACATTCCCAGTTACATTCAGCTATGTGACCATTGGCAAAGGGTCCAAAAGCATATATTGAAGGAAAGATAACATTCAATAAGTGATGCTAGGAAAATGATTATCTGTTTGTACAAGGTTGAAAATGGACTCTTATCTCTCACCAAAATTAAAATGTATCAAAGATCTAAACAAAAACAGATATACTTGCTGGAAGATAAAATAGGTAATACACTTGAAGACAAAGATATAGGAAAGGATTTTCTAAACAGAATCTGAATAGCACAAGAAATAACAAGAGTAAACACATGGGATGAAATCAGACTAAAAGCTTCTGTACATCAAAAGAATCAATTAGAGTGAAGAGACAACCTGCAGAATGGGAAAAATATTTTGCCAACTACTCCTCAGAGGGCTAATATCTAGAATATACCAAGAACTCAATAAAACTAAACTATCTCAAAGTAAAGATGTGTTTAAGAAATGAGCTAGAGAAATGAACAGAAACTTCACCAAGGAAGAAATACAAATGATCAACAAATATATGAAAAAAAAGTTCAACACCTCTGGTCAATAGAGAAATGCAAATTTTACAACACTAAGATCCCATCTTACTCCATAAATAATGGCAATCATTAGTGGCTTAGTTAATTTTCTCTCATTGCTGAGACAATACCTGACACCCAAAATTAGGAAAGGAAAGGTTTATTTCTTACAGTTCTTGGAGGTTTTAGTCCATATTCAGCTGGCTGCAAGACAGGGTGGCATGGTGCTGCAGCCATTCATGGCAGCCGCCAAACAGCAAGGTGTAAACTCAGCAAGAGAGAGAGAGAGACACCTTCCTCCCGCCCTTACACTGTATGTCAGCTCCACCCCTGGGCGGACCAATCTCAGTGCTAGACAACAAACCAGTCACGAACACCAGACTCAGCCATATCCATGATTACATGAGGCTTGGCGGGGGTGAGGGTGGGGGACACAGGACCATACCCATAGCGATTAGGAAATGAATAACAAACACTAGCATAGCTGTGGTGAAAAAGGAACCCACTACCATTATTGGTGCGAATGTATACTAGTACAACCATTGTGGGAGGCATTGTGGAGATTTCTCAAAGAATTAAAACTAAAAATTCCATATTACCCAGATAGCTCCCTTCTAGGGATCTTCCCCAAAGAGCTAAAGTCTTCCTGTTACAGTGATACATACATACCAATGTTTATAGCAGCATAATTTGTAATAGCTAAATCCTGGAAGCAGCCTGTACACTCATCAACAGATGATTGGATTAAAAATGTATTTATATATAATGGAATACCACTTAGCTATAAAGAATGATAAATTTGGGACATTTGTAGGAAAATGGATACACCTGAAAAATATAATGTTGAGTAAAATACACCAGTCACAAAAGCTTTTATACCATATGGTATCTCTCATTCAAGTGAGGCAAAGCACAAACAGTAATAAAGTATGGAGAGATGGAAACAAGGCGAGGAATCTCTTGCAATAAGGAAGTGTGGTCCAAGGAAGCAAGGGCGATGGGTGAGGAGGAGGGGAAAGTGAAGTAAGTACAATAAAGATAAGCCAGGCACAAGGGACCTAATGACTTCAATGAATATAAGTATTATATGCCATACCATGAACTCAGATTAATAATAACAATGAAATTCAGGGTAGGGATAATTAAATTGATTATCTCAAATAATTAGAGAAAGAAGCAGGAGGCAGAGGGGATTAAAAAAAGGAATAAGCTGTATTATATGCATGTACCCACTCACCAAAATGATTGTGAACTGTATGTACTATAAACATTTACTGAAAAAATTTTTAGAAAGTTAAAAAAGTTATGTCTTGGGATCCAAAATTTAAGCATGCTATATTCTGTTTGTGAGCTAACAGCCACTTCATCATTTTCTGATCTATCAATTTCTAAATTTTTATTTGGAATTGCTAAAGCAAGAAAGTCCTAAGACTAACACACCAGAAAGCCTCACATCTTTTCTAGATATTTTAATGTACCTCTGGTAGAGGACTGCGTACAGTTTTATTTAAAGTGACTTGAGCAGGGCCTCCCAGAGGATGACCAGAGATCATCGGGGACTTCTGAAGTACTTACAAGTTGAGGTTTGGAAGGACTTTAAAAGCTATCTATCTCATGTTCTCACCAAGAATGTCTTCTACAATGACCTGCTGCTGGTAAGACTCTAAGCACTTCATGGCCATTGCTTTTGCCCAGGCTCCTCCTGACAAATTCCTATTTGTTCTTTAAGCAGTACAAACAGTACTCTTTCTCATCTTGTGTGTAGCTCTATTGATGCATGCATCAGTTTGCATCAGCCTTTCCTAACCTGCACACTTCTTGAGAGGAAGGACCAGGTTTTATTCGTTTGTACACCCCTACCATGGCACTCGGTGACTCTCAGATAGTAGGAATTTAATAGCTATATTGTCATACTTAGCTAAATCCCTGGCAGACTATCATCCAGGCTTCACTCCTGTGTTAAATTCCTGCAACAGCTACCTTACTGCTTTATTACACCTAAGCTGTGAGCATTTGCCCCCTTGTAACTTTTATTCTTTATTGCTCTTAAAAGCTGAAGCAAAATTCATGTTTAGTAGACATTTGTACACTATTTCTTTTGCTGTGGAGAAGTCCCAGATTTTTAAATATTTAGGAGGGGAGATAAGACAAAAACTTTTTTAAACCATGTCACCAGAGGGAAGCAATTTCTCCTCCCAACCTTGCTCACCAGGTTGTGGGAGAAGTAAACATGGGCAGAACATTTGAAAACTGGGCACCGAACAATCTATGACTTCAAATGATCGGTTATAAAACTCAGCTGGTCCAAGACAAGCAGAACAGACCCTCTTGGAGGTTAATAGTTTGATAAGATAGAACTATCTTCAAAACCAGAGTCATAAGATAGAGAGAAAATTGATCTTTTTTGCTCGTTCTTTCTCTCTCATTCCCTCAGTCAGTCCATTCTATTACACTTGCTGTCTTTGAACAGGGAGATGAAGTAGAGGAAAATGTGACAGACTATGACAAGTTGATGAATACACACTTAAAGAAATAGGTCTTCACTGTTTAGAGCAGTGAGCAACAGTCTACCACTCCACCCTTCTCCCATCACAAAGCTAATGATCATTTTTTCAGCAGAACCTAAATCCACTGCCACCACCTCTTCCCACCTCAACCACTCTAGAAGTCTGTGTGGTCAAGTGTTTGTAATAGCAAATGACTAACCACATAAAGCAATTATTTGCAACCCCTATTATATCAAGTAATTGTAGAATTCAATTGCAGTTTTGTATCTTTGGCCAAAATCTGAGAAAAGTTCATGGTATATTATTGATTATAAATAAAATATTTTTTTAAATATTTAAAAAACAATGATGTTAAGCCTGTGGCAAAGTTATTTCTAATAACAGGAGATAGAGGACTTCTGGGAAGATGGCAGAGCAGTAAGCAGCAAAGAAAACAGCCCTCTGAGAGTCACCATCCAGACGATGGAGACAAGAAGGAAGGAAGTGAGTCCTCTGGACCCAGGGAGAATCTGAAGTACGAATTGAAGCCCAGAGAGAGTAAAAAGAAAGACTTCAGTGCAGAAGAAGGTGGTAGCTGGCAGCACCTTTTCCCTGAGACAGGACTCCCAGCACAAGAGGAGCTGTCTGAACCTGGGGATGCATGGTCAGGGTGATGGTGATGGGTGGTGAACCTGGAGGCCTCTGCAGAGAGACAGCAATGGAGGAGAGCAGCCGATGGGGAGGACTGCACTGGCTGGCGGCGAGTGCAGAGAACTTAGTCCTCCTGCAGGAAGAGAGTGATTAGCCATTTTGGAGATGGGCTGAATAAACCCAGAACCCAGAACTGCTGCAGCTCCTAGCTGGGTGCAGACCCATGAAAATTGCTTGGACTGTGGTGATCTCAATGAGTCTGGCCTCAGGGCAGGACTACTGAGATTACCCACTGCTCCACCATCAAGCAACTGCTGACTTGCTGGGTTAGAGTGGCACATGATTTGGGACTCTGTCTCTACAGGTTGTCTAGTAGTGAAACCAGAGCGAATCCTGGAAGTGGACTATTTGTTTTTCTTTTTCTTTTTCATTTTTTTCTTTACTTCTTTGTTTTTGTTTTTTTCTTTTTCTTTTCCTCTTTCATTGTTTTTATGACTGTGAAAGTGGTTCCTAACCTCTTTGTGGGTGTTGTTCTATTCTGTTCTTCCTTTTATCTCTTCCGTCTTTCTTCTCCTTCCGTCTTCTGCACCACTTTCTCCAAGTTGGTGTGATTCCCCCTTTGTCTTCCAATCTTAATTCTAATCTCTTTCTCTTCTTCCACTTCTCTATTTTCTCCTTAACCCATTTTAAAGCTTAGCTCTGAGGACAGAATTGACACGTTACAGACTTATATATTGCTTATAATTATCTGGTTTGTGTTACATTTTGTTATATAATCACAAATCTAGTTCATACGGTTAAAAGTTACAAATTAAGGGTTAGCTCAGGTTGTTATTTTCTAGACTGTGTTTGATGCTATTGGTACCACTACAGTCAAAATTGGCATAATTGTTCTAAACAGCTGTTGGTCCTGATAATCCATGACTGACATTAACTAAGGGTCACAGAAAATACTGTGGCACAGTGCCAAAGAACCAGGGATGAGGCCAAACAAGCAACAACTTTTCATCTGTAAGAAACTGGAGAGGTAAGATCTTCCAATAGACTCAAAACCCCAAAACCAGCTACACCTGGAAGATACCTCAGAGAAGTAATCATCACCTAAGAGTCCTAAATACTACCAATAAAGCAACCCACCATAGGCAACTTACTAGCATCACCCTAGGAATTAAGCCAAAAAAAAAAAAAAAAAAAAAAAAAAAAAAAAAAAAAAAAAAAAAAAAAAAAAAAGGAAGAAAGAAAGAAAAATGAAAAAAAGAAAAAAGGAAAAGGAAATGAGAAGACACTTAACCAAAATGCAACCTCAGACATTCAGTTTGCCAAATGCAAATCCAGGGGGAAATGAGGTGGGACAACCCTAAAGACCCCACCAGGTCTCTCTGAAGTGGAAATAAGAAATTTAATGAGGCTGTAGAAAAAATAAAATTAGAAATAATCTCTCTGATAACTGCAGAGATTACCAAAATACATACCATGTTTAGCGACATTAGAGCAGACACAAACAAAACAATAGATGAGCTTAAGCAAATTATGGAAGTCCAGCATAGGAAAAAATGGAATCCATAAAGCAGATTCGAGCAGATATTCAGGAGAATAAAAACGTCATTGAAAATATTCAAAGCAGATTATGCCAGTGTGAGGACAGGATCTCAGATATTGAAAACAGGCTTGCAATTAGCAACCAGAAAAACAAAGATTTCTCAAAAATAGCAAGGGACTATGAGAAATCAATCCAGCAGCTGCTAGATGAGACAAAGAAGAATAACAAGATTAATTGAAGTCAATGAACAAGCAGGAGGTACCACAAATGACATTAGAAATATGTTTACAGACATCATGACAGAAAAGTTTCCTGGTACAGAAAAAGAATTTGACATACAGATAAATGAGGTATATCAAAGTCCAGTTAGCAATGATAAAAAAAAAAAATTCTACAGCTAGGCATATCAGAGTCAAGATTCCAGATATTCAACACAAGAACAGAATCCTAAAATCTGTTAGAGAAAAGAAATATCACCTATAAAGGAAGGCCCATCAGAATTGCATCTGATATCTCAGCACAAACTCTCAAGGCAAGGAGAGCTTGGAGTGAAGTACTCCAAGTTCTAAAGGAAAACAACTTTCAACCCAGATTGGTGTACCCTGCAAAGTATCTTTCAGAATTGATGGAGAAATAAGATACTTCCATGACTAAGAACATCTGAGGAAATTTATGACCATCAAACCAGCACTCCAAAATGTTCTGAAGGACATTCTAGAAAGAGATAATAAGGACTATAGCTCCATGAACCCCAATCGAAGGAATCCACCAGGGAAGGCAAACAACTAGAGGAAGGAGAAAAAAAGTGGGGGAGCCAGCAACAGGGAAATAATGTGACAAGGATAAATCAATACATACTAGTTTTACCCATCAATGTTAATGGTCTCAATTCAGCAGTCGAAAGACACAGACTGGCAGAATGGATCAAGAAGCAAGATCCAACAATATGCTACATACAAGAAACATATTTAGTTAAAAAAAGATTCATAGACTGAAAGTCAGGATAGAAAACAATACTCCATGTGACAGGAACCCAGAAAAAAACAGGGGTAGCTATTCTATTTGCGAAGTGAATTTCAAGCCAGCACTGTTTAAGAGAGATAAAGAAGATCAGTATATCTTTGTAAAGGGAACAATCTAAGAGGAAGAGATAACAATCATGTATGTAACAAATACCAGAACACCCAGTTATATAAGACAATTACTAATGGACATGAAAAATCAAATAAGCCCTAATACAATTGTATTGGGAGACCTCAATACCCTACTGTCATAAAAAGACAGATCAACTAGATGGAAAATCAATAATGAAATATTAAAACTAAATCAAGCTTTTGAATGAATGGACTTAGTAGATGTCGATAGAGTGTTCTGCCCCACAACAGAATACGCGTTTTTCTCAGCTTCATATGGGACATTCTCCAAAACAGACCATATACTGGCTCATAGAACATGCTTAAGTAAATGTAAAGGAATTGAAACTATCCCATGCATACTATCAGATCACAGTGTAATGAAATTGGAAATCCATGCCAAAGGAAACCACAAGAACTTCAACACATGTAAATTATGTAACACCCTACTGAACAACCAATGGGTCACAGATGAAATTAAAGCAGAAATTAGACAGTTTTTGCAGTTGAATGATAATGACAATACAACATACTAGAACTTGTGGAACACAATGAAAGCAGTCTTAAGAAGGAAATTAATAGCAGTAAATACCCATATCAGGAAAACAGAGCAAGCACATATGAATAATTTAATGTTGAATCTCAAACTTCTAGAAAAAGAAGAGCAGGCTAAACCAAAAGCTTGTACAAGGGTGGAAATTATAAAGATCAGAGCAGAAATTAACACACTGGAGATTAAAAAAACAAAGAATCAATGAATCAAAGAGTTGGTTCTTTGAAAGATTAAATAAAATTGACAAACCTTTAGTAACTAAACTTACCAAAAACAGAAAAGACTCAAATCCATGCAATTAGGAATGAAAAGTGTGAAATCACAATGGACCCTGCAGAAATCCAGAAGATCATCTATACCTACTTTGAAAACTTGTATTCTAATAAGATGGAAAATACAGAAGAAATGGACAGATTCCTAGATACATATGAATTATGAAAGCTGAATCAAGAAGATATAAAAATCCTAATTAACCTAATATTAATAAATGAAATTGAAGATGTAATTAAAAACCTATCAACAAAGAAAAGCCCTGGTCATGGTGGATTAACTGCTGAATTTTACAAGAAATTTAGTGAAGACCTAACACCACTAATTCTCAAACTCTTTAATGAAATTGAAAGGGAAGCAATACTTCCAAATTCATTCCTGGAAGCAAGCATTACCCTGATAACAAAACCAGAAAAGGACCCAACTAAGAAAGAATTACAGGCCAAACTCCCTAATGAACATTGACGCAGAAGTCCTCAATAAGATACTGGCAAACAGACTGCAGCAAATCCTCAAGAAGATTGTACACCATAATCAAGTGGGATTCACCCCAAGGATGCAGAAATGGTTCAACATACATAAAGCCATAAATGTAATATACCATATTAACAGAGCCAAGGACAAAAATCATATGATATCTCAATAGATGCAGAAAAAGCTTTTGACAAAGTCTAGCACCCTTTCATGATAAAAACCCTACAGAAAATTGGAATAGATGGTCTTTATCTCAATCTGATAAAAAAACATCTATGACAAACCAACAGCCAACATTATACTAAATGGACAAAAACTGAAAGCTTTCAATCTACAATCAGGAACAAGACAAGGATGTCTTCTGCCTCCACTCTTACTCAATATAGTTCTGGAAACTTTAGTTGGAGCCATTAGACAACAGAAAGAAATACAAGGAATAAAGATAGGAAAGGAAGAAGCTAAACTATCATGATTTTCAGATGACATGATCCTCTACTTAGAAGACTCCAAAAACTCCATCAAAAGACTTCTAGATTTAATAAGCAAATTCAGTAATGTAGCTGGTTACAAAGTCAACACTCAAAAACCAATAGCCTTCTTGTACACAAATAACAAACCCACTGAGAGAGATATCAGGGAAACAATACCTTTTACAATAGCATCCCAAAAAATGAAATACCTAGAAATCAATCTAACAAAGCATGTAAAAGACCTCTACATGGAAAACTACAGTATTCTGAAAAAGGAGATTGAAAAGGAGATTAGAAAATGGAGAGATATCCCATGCTCTTGAATAGAAAGACCCAATATAGTAAAAATGGCCATACTTCCAAAACTGTTCTACAGATTCAATGCAATCCCAATCAAAATTCCAATAACATTTTTCACAGAATTAGAGAAACAAATCTGAAAATTCATCTGGAACCCGAGGAGACCTAGAATAGCAAAGGCAACCCTGGGCAACAAAGACAAGACAGGGGGCATCACAATCCCTGACTTGAAATTATACTATAAAGCTACTGTGATAAAAAAAAAAAAAACCAGCGTGGTACTGGTGAAAAACAGACCCAAAGATCAATGAAACAGCTTAGAAGATGGAGAAACAACTGCAGACACACTACGCCACCTCATCTTTGACAAAGGTGCCAAACACATTCACTGGAAGAAAGATAGCCTGTTTAATAAATGGTGTTGGAAAAACTGGCTCTACGTATGCCAAAGATTAAAACTGGACCCATATCTTTCACCATGTGCTAAGCTAAAATCAGAATGGATCAAAGATCTTAATATTAAAACAGAAACATTAAATCTGGAAGATAGAGTAGGTAAAACTCTTGAAGACATTGGTGTAGGCAAAGACTTCATGAACAAAATCCTAAATGCACAGGAACTATCACAAAGAATCAACAACTGGGATCTCGTACTACTGAAAAGCTTTTGCACAGCAAGAGAAACCACCAAGAGTGAAGAGACAAGCCATAACATGGGAGAACGTGTTTTCCATCTGTTCCTCAGACAAAGGATTACTATTAAGAACATGTAAAGAACTAAAAAAAAATCAGTACTCCCACATGTGAAGACCCAACCCAAAAATGGGCATCTGAGATGCACATACACTTCTCAGATGAAGAAAAACAAACAGCAAATAAATATGTGAAAAAAATGTTCATCATCACTGGTCATTCAAGAGTTGCAAATTAAAACAACACTGAGATTTCACCTCACCCCAGAATGAATGACCAGTATCAAGAAATGAAGCAATAACAAATGCTGGAGGGGCTGTGGGGAAAAAGGCACCCTTCTCCACTGTTGGTGTGAGTGTAGACTGGTGCAACCACTGTGGAAATCAGTGTGGAGATTCCTCAAAAAACTAGGACTAGAGGTTCCATTTGACCAAGCTATTCTCCTTCTGGGTTTCTTCCCAAAAGAATTAAAAACATCATACCACAGCAATATATGCACACCCATGTTTATAGCAGCACTGTTGGTAATAGCCAGATTTTGGAAACAACCTAAATGCCCATCAACTGAGGAATGGATAAAAAAGATGTGGTATTTTTATACAATGGAGTACTAATTAGTCATAAAGAAAGATAAAGTGGAGACTTTTGTAGGTAAATAAGGTAAATAGATGCAACTTGAGAGCATACTCATTGGTGAAATAAATAAGACACAATGTGTAAACATCATATTGTTTCATTAGTGTAAGAAGCAGAAAAACATGCATATGTGTATGTTTATGCATATAAAAATAGTTAAGATAGTTATACTACTGATTTCTCTGCGTTCACTGAAGAGAAAGTTTTGTGCTGGTATTGTTCAGACAATTGAAGGCAGATGTCTTGTGCTCTGGCTAAATGATTTGGGGATGACAATGTGCAATGTAAGTACCGTTGTTGCTCCCTGATGACAGGTTTTGAAATTTTATTGTAGTTTTTTTTCTTCTTCCTCTTCTTTTTCTTTTTATCTTTGAAATAAAATGGAATTAGAAAAAAATAACAGGATATATTGAAAGAGTAAGAGCAATGGCTGAGAAGCCAGGTGATCTGGTTACTGTTCATGTGCTGTGTGGCCACTCAATTACAGTTCTGTGTGTTCCACTGAGCATTTAAAGACAGATAAGGAAAGTAGTATGGAGGTGCCTCTGCACCCACTACTTGAGGAGACACGACCCCAAAGGTGCCTCCAGCTCAAAAATTTCAATTTCCACAAAGAAGGCTCCCAACACCAAAGGACCTAGGTATGTAGCTCTGGTGCACACACCGAAGTTGGTGACATACAGGATTTCAGCTTTGGGTTGGTTTCTTCCTTAACACTCATGTCTTAGGTAACCTTTCTTTGTGTTTTTCTTCTGGATGATGTTAATTTCACAGTATCTTTGCATAGTAACTTTCTGAAGATATCAGTATTATTATTTCACCCTCACAGTTAATGATAGTTTACAAGGGTATCTAATATGAAGATGTCTGAATTTGCCCTTCCCCCCTTCATTTTTAGAAACCAAAAAGAGTACAAACTCCATTTGAGGGGGACCCAACAGACTGCTCTAAGACCAAGCCACATAATAGCTAGGACCACCAAAAAGAGTAGTTGTTAAGCAGAAGTACATATAAGAGGAAATGAGGGGATGCTGGGCTCTAGATAGTGCAAAGAGCTGGCAGAATACACGTTTCAAAGACCAACAGCTTAGACAGAGGGGACAATTTTAAATAGTTTGTAACGATGGGAAGAGGATCCATGGACTTCACAATGTGTGGGGGGGGCAGGGGATGTGGAAGATAGGTGCTTGCTCCTTTGTGAAGAAGTAATGACTAAAGAAATTGATGCACAAAACTAAAGGAACAGAAAATCTCAGTCCTTCTTGTACACAGGATTTCTGCAAATAGATGGTTCAGGAAAATCATGCTTATCTGTTAAAAAATCAAGAACGATCAGCAGGAGATCCAAACCATATTTAGGGAAAAGCAGGAAAGAAGTAAGCAAGAAAAACTGCAAACAAGCTAGACATGGGCTCTAGCGGCCAGTAATCCTAGCTATTCTGCAAGTTGAGTTCCAGCCAGCCTGGGCAACTTACCTAGACCCTGTCTCGGTTGAACTGAGAATATGGCTCAGGGGTAGAGCATTTCCCTAGCACAGAAAACGCCCTGGGTTTAATCCCCCATACTTCAAACAAAAGAAAGAGGGAAAAAAAACCCTGTGAACTGAAAACACTTATCAAAAGCATACATAGAATAGATGGAAGTTGGGAATCAATACTTGACTACGAATTTTTATAATTGAGTGAAACAGCTACAGTATTTCTTTTCTCCATTTTATTTTATTAGTACATGTTTGTAATTCATGCAGTTGACAGTCATCTTGGGGAGTGGTTACATGTACATATCACAGCTTTTTTTTTATCCCCTCTCCCTTCCCTTCCTTCTCCTCCTCTGGTTCCCCAATCACCTTTTCCATATTGTTGATACTATTTGTTTTACCACAACTTATGCTTTATAATGTTTACATTGACATGGGTTATTAGGTTCATGGAGTTAACATATCCTTATGCCTCTCATTTCCCCTTTCCCTTCCCCCTGTCCTTTTCCTTATTAGATGAGATCTTCCTCTCTTGTTTCTTTCTATCCATCTTTTACTATTTTCTTTCTTTGTACTTTGCCTCATTTAAATGAGGGATACCATACAGTGTTCAAATTTGCATGTATGATTTTTTTCACCCCATATTATGTTTTCCAGAAGCATCTATTTTCCTACAAATTTGTCATTCTTTACAGCTGAGTAGTATTCCATGATATATAGATACCACATTTTCTTTATCCAGTCATCTGTTGATAGGTATACAAGTGGCTTCCAGGATTTAGCTGTTACAAATTGTGCTACTATAAACATTGGAATGCATGGATCATTCTAGTACGATGTCTTAAGCTGTTTTGGAAACATACCTAGAATTTGGAATTTCTCACTTTAATTCTTTGAGAAATCTCCATACTGCCTCCCACAGCGGCTGTAGTAGTTTACATTCCCACCACAAATCATGGAGTCTTCCTTTTTCACCACAGCCTTGCCAGCATTTGTCATCATTTGATTTCCTAATGACTGCCATTCTTTCCAGAGTAAAGTGGAATCTTAGTGCTGTGTTCATTTGCATTTCTCTTTTGACCAGAAGTGTGGAACATTTTTTATGTATTTATTAGTCATTTGTATTTCTTCCTCTATGAAGTGTCTGTTCATTTCTGAAGCTCATTTCTTGACCAGGTCTTTAATTTTAGGCAGTTTAATTTTGCTTTTTGTATTCTAGATATTAGTCCTCTGTCTTAGGAGTAGCTGGCAAAATTTTTTTCCAATGCTGTACAGAAGCTCTTTAGTCTGGTATAATCCCATTTCTTCGTTGCTGCTGCTATTTTCTGTGTGATTGAGATTTGGTTTTGAAAGTCCTTTCCTACTCCTGTGTCTCCAAGTGTATTACCTATTTTGTTTTCCATAAGGTTTAATGCTTCTGTTTTAATGTTTGGAGCTTTGATCCATTTTGATTTTAATTTAGTACATGCTGAAAGATAATGGTCCAGTTTCCCCAACACCATTTGTTGAATAGGCTATCTTTCCTCCAACATACGATTTTAGACAGAGATCAAGTAGTTGAATATGTCTGGGGGTGTTTCTGTATCCACGGTTGGGTTTCATTGGTCCATGTGTCTGTTTTTGTTCAAGTACCACATCATTTTTATCACTATTACTTTGCAGTATAGCTTTAAATCTGGTATTGCTATGCCACCTGCTTTAATCTTATTGTCCAGAATTACATTGGGTATTGGGGATTTCTTCTGGTTGCACATGAATTTTACATTGTTTTCTCTAGATCTGTAAAATATGCTGTTGGTATTTTGACTACATTGAATCTATGTAACACTTTTGGAAGTATGGTCATGTTGACAGTATTGGTCCTGCCTAAATAGGAGCAAGGGACATCTTTCCATTTTCTGATGTCCTCTCCAAACTCCTGTTTCAGAATACTGTAATTTTCTTTGTAAATTTCTCTTAGTTCTTTGGTTAGGGTCATTCCTAAGTATTTCATTTTCCTTGAAGCAACTGCGAATGGTATTGTCTTCATAATTTCCTTCTCATCTATTCATTGTTGGTATATAGAAATGCTAATGATTTTTGTGTGTTGACTTCTATCCTGCTACATTGGTTGGTCATTAATTCTATGAATTTTTTGGTGCAGTTCTTTGGGTCTCCCATGTAGAGTATCATGTCATCTGCAATTAGTGATAATTTGAGTTCTTCCTTTCCTATATGCATCCCTTTTATTCCTCCTGCATAAGTGCTCCGGCTAATGTTTCAAAAACTACGTGACAGTAGACATCCTTGTCTTGTTCCTGATTTTAGGGGGAATGCTTTTCATTTTTCCCCACTTAATATGATTCTGGCTATTATTTTATCATAGACAGCTTTTTATCATATTCAGGTATGGTCCTTCTATATCTGTTTTCTACAGAGTTTTTAACATGAAGGGGTGTTGCATTTTGTCAAAAGCCTGTTCGGCATCTATTTATGATTATGTGGTTTTTGACCTTGCTCCTGTTTATGTGATGTATTACATTTATAGTCTTACATATGATAAGCCATCCTTGCATCTCTGGGATGAAACCTACTCGGTCATGGTGTGTCAGCTGTCTGATAATATTCTGCATTCCATTTGCTAATATTTTGTTGAGGACTTTTGCATCTAAGTTCATTAAAAACATTAGCCTATAGTTTTCTTTTTTAGATGGGTCTTTATCTGGTTTGAGGAACTGGGTGATACTGGCTTCTATAAATGAAACAGGGAAGCCAGTAATCCCAACACTTAGGAGGCTGAGGCAGGAGGATTGTTGCAAGTTTGAGACCAGCCTGGGCTACAAAGTGAGTTCAAGGCCAGCCTGAACTGCATAGTGAGACCCTGTTTCAAAAAATAGGGCTGGGGATCTAGCTCAGTGGCATAAGTGCCTCTCTGGCAGGTGTGAGGTTATGAGTTTGATGCCCGGTACCAAAAAGAAAAAGAAAGAAAGAAAGAAAGAAAGAAAGAAAGAAAGAAAGAAAGAAAGAAAGAAAGAAAGAGAAAGAGAAAGAAAAGAAAAGAAAAGAAAAGAAAAGAAAAGAAAAGAAAAAGAAAGAAAAGAAAAAAGAAAAGAAAAGAAATTGGGAGCACTCCACCCCTTTCAATTTCCTTGAAGAGCTTGAGGAGTACTGGTGATAGAACATCCTTAAAGGTTTTATAGAATTCAGCTGTGAATCCATCAGGTCCTGGGCTTGTATTATTTAGTACATTTATTACTGACTCAATTTCCTTGCCTGTCAATGAGATGTTTAAGTTTTTTTAGGTTAGTTTTGTCAGTTTGTATGTACCTAGAAATCTGTCCATTTATTCAGTATTTACTGATTTGTTGGAATTTAATTTTTCAAAGTAGCTACTAACTCTCTCATGGATTTCGACAGTGTTGTGATTTCACCTTTGTCATTTCTAATTGCATTTATGTGAGTTTTTTCTCTCTTCCTGTTAGTGAGTCTTGCTAAGGGCTTGTCTATTTCATTTGTTTTTGTTTTTTTGTCTTTGTTTTTGTTTTTGTTTTTTTGAAGAACAAGCTCTTTACTTCATTGATTTTTTTTTTTTACATTAGTTTAGTTTCATTTCTGCTCTCATCTTTTGTAATTTTCCTCTTTAGTTTTAGTTTGGGGCTGACATGCAGTTCTTTCTCAAGTAACTTATGATTTCTCATAAGGTTATTTATTTGGGCTTGCTCTGTTTTCCCAATGTGAGCATTGATTGCAATGAATTTTCCTCTTAGAACTGCTTTCAAAGTGTCCCAAGGGTTTCATTGAGTTATACAGCCATTGCCATTAACTTTCAGAAATTTTTTTATTTTTTCTGTGACCCATTGGTCTTTTAGGAGTATATTTAATTTTACAGGAGTTTGTGCCTTTTGGAATTTTTTCTATTGTCGATTTCTGATTTCATTGCACAGTCAAACAATACGCATGAGATAATTTCAATTCTTTCATATTTACATAAGCAGACTGTGGACTAATGTGTGATCTATTTTGGCAAAAGTGTCATGTGCTGCTGAAAAGAATTCATACTCTGCTGTAGAGGGATGGAATACTTAATATATCTATTAAGTCTACCTGTTCAAGGGTGTGGTTCAGCTCTGAAATTTCTTTCTTGGCTTTTTGTTTAGCTGATCTGTCTCTTTGCAAAAGTGGGATGTTAAACTCCCTGACTACAACTGTGTTAACATTTACTTGATCTTTTAATTTCGACAGTTTTTGTTTTATGAAAGTAGGTGCTCCAGTATTTGGTGCATATGTGATTATTGATGTTATCTCTTCTTGTTGGATTGTTCCTTTAACTAGTGCCTTGTCTCTTTTAATCCATCTTAACTTGAAGTTTACTATGTCTGATATTAGAATTGCTATGGATGCTTGTTTTATGGGTTCTAGTCCATGAAGTGTTGTTTTCCATCCTTTAATTTTAAGTTTATGAGTATCTTTTTGTATTCAATGGGTTTCTCGGATGCAACCAATTGTTGAAGTCTGCTTTTTGATACAGTCTGCCAGTCTGTGTCTTTTGATTGGAGAGTTGAGGTCATTAACATTAGTAAATATTGCTGAGACGTGTTGGTTATTTACTATCATTATCTTTTCTGTTGGTTTATCATTTGTTTTAGTTTTTTTGATTTTTTTTTTTTGTTGTTGTTGTTTATCCACCAACCCATCTAGTTTCTTCTGTGTTTTTAGGTGTGTCCCATCCTATGTTTCTGTTGAGAATATTCTTGAGTATTTTTTTCTAGAGTTGGTTTAGCACTCATATATCTTCTGAGCTAGTATTTTTCATGAAAATACTGTATTTCTCCATTTATTTTGAATGATAGGTTTGCTGAGCAAATTAATCTTGATTAGAAGTTATTTGCTTTTAGGACTTGAAATACTCCAAGCCATCAGGGTTTGTGCTGTCTCCTGTGATTCTAATTGGTTACCTTTATATGTGATTATTTGTTTTTCTCTGGCTGCCTTTAAAATTCTGTGTTTTAATTTTTTTCTGGATATCTGTGAAATTAATGAGGACATGCCTCCATGAATGTCTCCTTTCATCATAATTCTTTGGTGTTCTATATAATCACTTTCTTGTACTTCAGAATGTTTTCTTATATTTCGGAAATTTTCTTCAATAATTTTGGTAAGTGTGTTGGTGAATCTATCTGTGTGATATAGCTTTCAGGCTTTTCTCTAACTCTGCTTTACCTTAGGATTTTTGTGGTTGCTGTTATCTAGTAGCTGCTGGATAGTCTTCTCTTGTTTCCTTATTCTCTCTTTGGCTTCTTTGAGCTCTTTATTGTAATCCATTGTTTTGTTCTCAGTATCAGATACTCTGTCTTCACATTGGTCCTTTCTTGAACGAATGAATTCTATACTGTTTTTTATTTTAGATATTTCTCTCTGACATCCTTTAGAGAACTCCATATCTGGTTGAATCTGTAGCTCAAGTTTCATGGGAGTTTTGTGGGGGAGGGTTTTTCTTTTTTTGTCTTTTTGAGACAGGGTTTCACTATCAGTTCAGGCTGGCCTTGAACTTAATTTATAGGCCAAGCTGGCCTTGAACTCACAGCAATCCTCCTGTCTTGCCCTCCCAAGTGCTGGGATTTCAGGTGTATGACACCACTCCTGACCTCTCATTCAAGTTTTGAACTGTTTTGGTTAGCTCGTTTAGTTTTTTTTTTTAATCTATCTCCCTGAAATTCACCATGGTCATAGTGAGTGTCAGTACTGTAAACTTTTGGTGCATTTCCTCTTTTGACTCTATTTTCTTCATCCCTTCTAAGAACTTTTCATAGATTTCTGTATATGATATTTGTTTTCTTCTCCCTTTATGTCCCCTAGCTTTATCTTGAGAGATTTAGGGGTGTTTGGAGATCTATTTCCTTGTTTCCTCATTCTGCTGTTTGTTTGTTTATATTTATTTATCCTTTTCTGTTAATTACACAACCCTCCCTCTTTTTCTCCCCCCATTTTTTTGGCCTGGGGGTGGGCGGTGGTGGCTACTGCCAGTTGGGAATTAGAGAAGTTAAGAAAGAATGTGGTTTATGAAGTCTTTTAGTAGGATGTTGCCTTCCTGTGAGTCATTTTTCAGCTTTGTATGTCTAGTTCTAGTATTTGCTGCTTCTGTTGTTTACCTGATGTGATTTCATGTCTGTCCCTATGTTTTACCACAAGAATGCTTTACTTTAAAATGGCATCAACAGTTTTAATCTTATACCATTTCTATAGCAGTCCTTGGAGTTACTCTCCCCCAGCTTTCTCTGTTCTCTGGGTGGAACATGAACCTGGATATCTGTTAAATCAAAGCCAATGGAAGTGCAAGTCTACAAAGTTACAACCTAATATACACATGAAATAATAAAAGGTACTAAATAACTCAAGAAACATACAAAAAACCTTAATCCAATAAAATGTCCACTGGGAATTTTGATTAGAAGTTCCAGTGAGCCACTGAATACATGATCTGCAAGTCAATTGTTTGTCAAAGAATCTAAGGATCATACCCCAACTGCTCCAATAATCATTGTGCTGCAAACCTGGGATAACTCAGACTCAGGGTCTGTTTTGCCCAGGTTGCAGGCATTCTTGCTGAGCCTGATTGAGCCTGATGTCTTGAGTTAGGAGCTCTTGCTGTCCTTCTTCTTGGGTGCAATGGTGGGTACTGCCGATGAGTTCACTGGCATCCAATTATTCACTGAGTCAGGGTTAGTCTAGCTGTTGTCTCTGGGGAATTGCTTGGGATTCTGTGGTTCATATCTGTCTGCTGCCTCCAATTGCATGAGTGTCAATGCTCAGGTCTCTGTTAGTCTGTGAGCAGAAAAGTTGTTTTCACTGCCTTCCAGTTGGCGGCTACAGCTCCAGTACTTACTGGACTCAAAACACTGAGGAGAGCTGAGAAACCAGACTGTGAGGCAACAGAAGGATGTGAAGGAGGAGCTGGCAGAAGTTTGGAAAAGTTTGACCACCTCAGAAAGAAAGGCAATGTTGAAAGTAAAGAGAAGAAAACCAATTTGATGAATAGCTTTTTTTTTTTTTTTTTTTTTTGGTGGCACCGGGAATGGAACTCACAACCTCACACCTGCCAGACAAGCCCTTAAGCCACTGAGCCAAACTCCCAGCCCTGGGTTTTTGAGGCAGAGTCACACTATGTAGCTCAGGTCAGCCTTGTGCTCGTGTTGTAGCGCAAGCTGGCCTCGAACTCACAATGCTCTGCCTACCTCAGCCTCCCCAGTGCTGGGATTAAAGGCATGTGCCACCACTCCCGGCTATTGAATAGTTTGATATAAAATTTGATTTAGTA
The DNA here is from genome assembly GCA_004363535.1 of Dasyprocta punctata. NCBI lineage: Eukaryota > Metazoa > Chordata > Mammalia > Rodentia > Dasyproctidae > Dasyprocta > Dasyprocta punctata. Next base: position 40,357 of record RJWM01013394.1, read on the forward strand.
TCTTGGGTTTAAACCTGGTTTTCTTCAGCACTTAGTACACTCATCTCCGAGTGTGACTGTAAAATCTGTGATGGTACAGATCCTTGTTGCTTTGAAGGTGATATAATTTTGTTCTCTAGAAGCCTTTAGAATTTTCTCTGACTTTGATGATCTTAAATTTCACTTTTTGGCTTGGTGTGGTGGTACAGATATATCATAATCCCACCACTCAGAAAGCTGAGACAGAAGAATTATCAAATTTGAAACCAGCCTGGGCTACACAGTGAGTTCAAGACCAGCCTGAGCTACATAGTGAGACCCTGTCTCAAAAAAAATTTTTTTTCTACTATAATGGCTATGGGAGCTTTTGCTTTGGTATTTCTTTCTTATGTCTCCTGTTGGTGCTCTGTCTGTTCTTCAATAGTGTTATTTTCTTTTCTAATTATGCAAAAATCTGTCACTATTTCTTCAAATAGTTCCGCCTTTTATTTTGTTTTCCTTCTGTGATTCTTACTACTACTTCAAACTTTGGTCATTTTACTTTTTTTTCCATCTTTGTTCTTAATTCTCTGTGTGTTTTCCTCATCTGATCTTTCATTTCACTAATGTGTTCTTTAGCTCTGTCTATTCTTCTGATATAGCCACAACCTGAGTACTTAATTTCAACTGTTATATTGTAGTTTGTTTTTTATATTTGTTTGTTTCTATTTCATATTGCCACTACTTTCCCTTATCTTGTTTTTTTGTTTGTTTCTTTTTATTTTTTATTAGTACATGTTTGCAATACATAATGATTACATTTCTTGTTTGGAGTTCATACATGCATATAACACATCTGTATTCTTTTTTCATCCTCTCCATTTTTTGATCCGCTTCCCATTAGAAAAGATCTATCTCCCTGCTTCCTATCATCTGCCCTTTATTTTGATCTTTATTTATAGTTTGGGTTTCTCATATTAAAAAAAAACAGGCAATATTTAAGCTTGTGGGTCTGATTTATTTCACTTAACATTATGATTTTAAGGTGCATCCATTTTCCTACAAATGACTCCAATTTTTCCATCTATATGACAGGGTAGTACTCCACTGTGTATAAATACCACATTTTCTTCATCCATTCATCTGTTAATGCACATATTACACACTTCTTATGTGTGTATTAAGTTCTTTTCTCTCTGCTTCAGTTATTCTGCTTCCTTTATATAAAATATTAAGTATGTTTATCTCATGTGCATTATTATTTTCCTTATGAATTCATGTTATACTGGGAGTTTTAGCTACCTCAACAGACAATGCATACCTGGAAGAAAAAACTGAGATCCAGATTTCAACTTAGTCTCCTTTCGTTAAGTTTACAGTATGTGATGATGTAGGTGGTGACTGCAGTGACAGTGATCCCCTCTGTCGTTTCAGTCTGCACTTGATCATTCTGTTGCCCATAATTTCTTCCTGGGCTCAGTTCTTTCTCAAGAGCCACCTCTTTTAGGATTGGGAAAGGAATAAGAAGTACTCATGGGTCAGGACACTGTCCGCACCTGTTGTTAGCTGTCCTTCCATCAACAAATCATAGCTGTGTCACAGGACTGCTTATATCCAGTGGCACTGTTTGGCCCCTGCTTCTCCTGTGCCCCACAGAGGTGATGAGCAAGCAGTGACATGCCCAGAACAAGGTAGAACAGAGAAGAAAATGCAACGAGAGTGCTGTACCGCACCCATCGTTTGCCTGGCCATCATCTATTCTAGGCTCGTGTTTCCCCTGTGCTCAACCATTTCCTGTCTTCTCAGAGGTTTCTCCATGGCTTTGCACTCCATTAACCACCTGCCTGTCTTTCATTTCCATAGCAGTTCCAGGCGAGGTTCAGAAAGGAGGCCACTAGCCCACATTCATTTGCCAGCTTGTCCTCCCCACTAATAAGTAATGTCAGCTTTGCCACTCAACAAGTTCTCCCGCTCTCTGTATGACTCTGTTTATATCGTCTCCAGTCTGTCTCACTTGTGTATTTATTACCTGTCTCTGTGCAATACTACATTGTTTTGATTATTGCCAATTTACAACACTTTCATATTTGATAGGATGATTTTATTCATCTCTAAAATAATCTTGTTTATACTGGGCCCTCTACTTTTCTGTGTGAATTCAGAGTCCAGCTGTCAAGTTCTGTAAAAAAAAAAAATTATTAGAATCTCTTTGAACTTATAGGTTAATTCAAAGAATTACCATCTGCCATGACCCATGCGGCCCTTGAGGTTCTTGGGGTGAAGGACCATGAGAGGATGAGAAAATAAAGAAGAGACAAAGCTGGGGTCAGGTGGAGCCCTTACCCTTCTGATGGGAAGAAAGGAGCTGCCACTTACTGCAGGGGCATTTATTTATACCTTTTAGCAACTTAATGTCACATGACACCCTGTTATCCGAGCACCCCACTGTTCTGCTTGTCCTGGGGCCAGGTGCTCTCTGGGCTGAAGCAGCTCCTTCACACGGCTTGCCCTGGGCACTCTTTGTTCTTGGGATGGGCATGCTCCAGCCTTGCATGTATGGTCAATTTCCAACTTCAACGGCTCCCAACAACCATTTACAGACCTATAAAGACCTTGTTAAACTTTTATAGGACTTATTCCTAAAATCCTTATTGCTTTTGTGGTTTTATGCTTTTTGTTCACAATGCAAATATCTTTTATCCTGATCACATAAAAATAAATGCCTATTTTAAACAATTGTTCATTATATACATGAATAAAGCAGACAATTTATCCTACCTGAAATTCTACGATCATAAAATTTAAAAGCTGATTATCCTTTCATTCATTCTTTACACATAATGGACAGGTGATTCTGCACAGGCATGGAAATACAAGGCTTGCTATTTTTGTCACCCACACATTCCCTCTTTACCTCCTCTCCGCTAAGCTAGTCACCTGCTTCCTGTATTCCTGTTGTATGACTTTCAATATGTTCTCACAAAATTCCATGTAGATCCATGAATTATACAGACTTCAGAGTGCTGCTCACTGTTCTACCAAAAGAATGGAATTATACTTTTCTGTGTTTTGATTTTCTCAGAAGTTTCCCATGGAAATCTGTCTTGATGACTAGGAAGTGATTTAATATTCTTTTCTTTTTTCTGGCTACAACCTTACTCAACAGAAAATAATGTTCTCCAACTTCCAGATCATTTGGCTGAGGCCTGCCAGTCTCAGGACGGCTGTGGCTTGGGGCAGCAGGCACAATCTCAAGAGGCAGGTGGAGGTAACCACAGAGATACCGGACCCCCTCACCGGTGTGGTTCCGATAGGTATGTGTCCAGGCAAAGTGCTCCATCATGCAGCCTCCAGACTCCAGAGACTGCACTGCATGCATGATGTGGAGGCTGGGTGCCTTCTGGTCCGCCAGGTCTGGGTGGCTGGGCGTATGGCATTCTTCTTCCCTACCATCACTCCCTGCTCCAAAAGGAGTTCGTAAATGGCAATCCAGTACTTCTAGGGCATCAGCGATGTGGCCGCTGTCGAGTCTGAGACCAAGGCTGGAAAAAATAATTTATTCTTTTCAATGATTCATATTTCATGATACGGAGATATGATACACAATTTTACTTTACCATTTTGTTCAGCTATAAATAATGGAAAATATTTATTTTAAGTGGTAAAGGATTTAATATAGGGAATTCAGGACTTATAAAACTATTATAGGAGCCCACATAGCAGGTTCTGGGCTGAACCTCCAGATATTATGAACACAACAATCGTGCAGAGCCTGCTTTCCAAGGGACCTGCTACCTCCATCACAGCCTGCAAGCTGCTGTCTCCGTTACTAGCTCCAGAACCACACAGCCTGACCTGCAGTTCAGGAAGCAATACCATTATTTGTCCAGTCTGCACTAGCATGCCTCATTGGGGAAATTAAATCATAGTCTAGAAACCCAGCTTCCAGGGAGACTGGAAGATATGTCTTTAGCTTACCAGTTTCTGAAAAATAGAACACAAGAAAAGATTAACTAGAGGAGAGTGGAGAGAGCCTATCTATCAGATCTAATGTTATGACCATTCACTTAGGTTCATTTCTTGCTCCCAAACAGTGTCAGTATAAACACACTTGCCATGTGGATATATATATATATATATATATATATATATATATATATATATGTACATATACTCAAATACACATCTCTTGCAAAATTGCCTTCTGAAAAAGTTGTGAAAGTTACAATTTTCACCAGCAATCAACAATAGGTGCCAGGGTCTGGTGTGTGTGTGTGTGTGTGACAGACAGAGAGAGAGAGAGAGAGAGGGAGACAAAATAGAAGATAGATAAAGAGGAAGTAGGGAGGTCATTTTGAAATGGATGAGGTAATGAGATGGAGGGGAGGGGAGAAAAGGGAGGGAAGGAAATGCATAAAAAGAATTAAAGGGAAAAACTGAGGGAGCTTTAGCAAATGAGAAGGCGACCAAGAGTTGGAAGGAACAGAAGAGAAGGGAGAGATGGGGGAGGACATAAAAAGAGAAAAAAAGGGTTAAAATGTATTATGTACATGTACCAACTCCTCACAATATTTGTGATCATTATGTAGTACAAACATGTACTAATAAAAAGACAGAGCCACGTCTTGTGTTGCAACTGAGCCACGTCTTGTGTTTTTCTTAGTATACAGTTTCCCCCGCCATCTTTTTCTCCAGTCTATCTGTTGAAGGAACCAAGTTTTTGGTGTTGTGCAGCCTCCCTCAGTCTGAGTTTTGCAGGTTGCAGCCCTAGATTGTTGTGGAGTACTTTCCTCATCCTTATTATTTGCCGGAAAACTGGCAGTGGAATCAGAAGGTAAGAAAAGTTGCCAGGTGGAATACATTCTCCATTAGGAATCGTGTGTCCAGTTCTCTCTCCATTTGTGACCTTAGCAACTGTTGATACAGTGTCCCGATCCATTAGATGATTAGGCTGGAAAAAGGGTGACAGCCCATGTGTACCCCTTTTCACTTATGAATGGGAAAAACTTCCCCAGCCCTGGACTTTGGTTAGCCAGTGGTACACTTCTGATTTACAAGACATGAAAAATTCTTGATTGTTGCCATTATTAATCTCTTTTCAAAATAATAAATTGGGTCCCTAGAACACTTCCATGATGACTTGTCTTTTAGTATTGCAATGAAATAATGGATTAAATTTATTGGATGTGTTTTAATTCACTGCTGTTATGATTTGCACACTACCCCATGTATGTTTGATCAGTGGAAACTATGATGGGTGTTTTTATGTTTGCCCATGTGAAAAGTGTCATGAGATTTTGTGTTCTTGTTGTTACTTTCATTTCTATTTCCATGATTTCTAGTGAATTTAAGTATATTCATATGGTTGTTGGGCCTTTTGGCACTACTTAATGAGTTGTTTGTATCCTTGTGCACAACTTTCTATTTAGTTACTGGTCACTGTCTCATGAATTTTAAGAGGACTCTATATAAAGTGTTTCTTTGAGTGATTACAGGAGCACAGACACTATCCCAGACACACCGATTGATATTAACTTTCCTTATAGTACTGCTATAGTCCCCCACACCAATGTTATCTGCATAAGATCAAATATGCTGTCTTTTATAGTTTCTTGATTCTTTGTAAGGAAAGACTCCCCCAAATCATAGGTTGTGTATGTAGTCTCCCAGATATTTCCATTCATATTCCAAAATTTTTATTTATTTATTTATTTATTTATTTATTTTTTTTTTGCGGCACCGGGGATTGAACTCACAACCTCGCGCCTGCCAGGGCAGGCGCTTAAGCCACTGAGCCAAACTCCCGGCCCAGGTTTTTTTTTGAGGCAGGGTCGCACTATGTAGCTCAGGGCGGCCTAGTGCTCGCGTTGTAGCCCAAGCCGGCCTCGAACCCACAACGCTCCACCTACCTCAGCCTCCCGAGTGCTGGGATTAAAGGCGTGCGCCACCACGCCCGGCTCAAAATTTTTATTTAAATACTTAATTCATTCACATTTATTTTTTAATTAAGTATAAGATGATAATCTACCACTTTTATTTTCTTTCAGATATGCAGCCAATTGTGTATGCACATTTTAAAAAAATAATCCAGGGCTGGGGACTTAGCTCAGTGGCCGAAGTGCTTGCCTGGTAAGCACAAAGTCATGAGTTTGATCCCCGGCACCAAAAAAAAAAAAAATAATAATAATAATAATAATCCATTTGGTTCCCCTTAAATACCACTTTGGTGGATGAACATTTCTACTAACCAATGTAATACAATTATCAGTTGTTTATTTTGGTCACTAACATAGTACTGATTTGAATCCATGAGCTTGATATTCTAATAAGCCCCACTCCACACACTTTCTCTACTTTATACCCTTTATAGCTTCACTAGCTAGTCTTAGTGTTCTTCCTTAATCTGAATATTAGAATAATTTTATCTAAATCCAAGAAAAATTTTATTGGAATTCTAATCGGAACTTCAATTAAATTTATATATTAAAATTTTTAGAGTTCAGTTTTCTATTAAGTATTTTCTTCCAGGAGCATGACATGACTTGCAATGTGGTTCAAATCCTGTCTTGTGCCTTTTAATAGTTTTTCCAAGTTTTTAAAAAATACGAAACCTGAATCTATTTTGTTAAATATATTTATAAGTATTTAGAATTTTTGTTAGTGTCATTGTCTGAGTAGATTTATTATTAGCAACATGAATTATTACATATGCATAAGAAAGAACTTCCCCATATGAAAGGTCCAGTTGCTGGAATTCGTAACTAAGGGGAACATGACCTCTCCTATCAGTAGGAAGGAAAGGTGGATATGCACCTTTCTGAGACCATTTCAGTGCAGTCTTTCTGAGAAGTGGAGATAGGATCAGATGAGTGCTGAAGGACCTAGAAAAAGAGGAATCTAAAATGTTGCTGTTAGACATTTTGTTCATGTGAGGACTCTTGACCTAACAGCCAGTTTTTCTAGTGGATACATGGACATGTATGATACCATTACAAAACATTATGTGATGATTCAGAGCCAAAATCCTGGACCCCCCCACCTTTTTTTTTTTTTTTTTTTGCGGCACCTGGGATCGAACTCACAGCCTCGCACCTGCCAGACAGGCACTTAAGCCACTGAGCCAAACTCCCAGCCCTGGTTTTTTGAGGCAGGGTCGCACTATGTAGCTCAGGCCGGCCTTGCACTCACATTGTAGCCCAAGCGGGCCTCGAACTCACAATGCTCCTCCTGCCTCAGCCTCCCGAGTGCTGGGATTAAAGGCGTGCGCCACCACACCCGGCTCTGGACCCCTTTGTAAGAGAACTGACCCAGAGTGTTGACCCCCCAATTTGAGAGAGCAGGAGTGTGCTGGGGGCGTGGCACCCCACCTGTACGGGGGCACGGCATGGGGCAGCAGAGGCAAAGACCAACCAACCACCCTAATCCTGGAGGAGGACAACACCTGCAAAGAGCAAGGAACAACCACACCCCACGCCTGCCAATATTAAGTTGAACCGCCCACTTGATCACCTGCCTTATGGCCTACGTCATGTTCCCCATTGACCAGTGGGAGCAAGGACACGCCTTCACTGGAACCGTGACCACAGCTGGGAGACCATCAGAGGGGTCTCTAGTATAAGGGAGCACCTCACGGCCCACAGGCCTGAAAGGCAGGCATAGCAAAGTGTGTCTGGCTGGATCCAAAGACTGCAGATTGTGGAAAGAGAACATTTATTCAATAACACAGGAATGTTTTTCTTTGACTTGCCTTTTTCTATTTTCCTATTTTATACTATTTTTACCTTTACTTCATTGAGTTTTTTTAGGGCTTGAGGCACTTTTCCCCCTTCTTTGTTCTTTTAGATCCTTTTTTTTTTTCCTTTTAATTTTTTGTTTGCTGATTTTTTCCCTCTTCCTTCTTATCTTTCTTTTATCTCCTGTTTTTACTATTTATCTTTTTTCTCCTTTTTCTTGTTTGTCCTTTCCAATGACTGTTCCCTATCACTATTAACTTCCTTTTACTCCACAATGGGACCCCCTATTTTATTTTTCTCTTTTTCTCACATCCCAATGATTAATTTTTCCAATTTCGTTTTGTTCACTCTTTAGTTTTTTACCTCTCTACTTTTACTAGTATAAGTACTAAGCTTTGTGAATTCCTAGATAAATACTTAACTTGATATTATTGCTGTTGAATTTTCGTTAGCAAAGATAAAGATGTTCCATTTAGTAGACAGTTAATACAGGAAAATAGTAGGTCAACAATGGCTTGTCTTGGTGCTCATACTATAATCCTAGGTCTCTTTGCTATGAAGAATGGTGTTACTTTATTGGTCCTAAGTGTTTGTCAATATAAATTTGCTATAATTGATGCTGATTTTATTACTATGGCCAACATAAAAGCTATTGCTTTTAATTGGTTTTCTTTAGGTGCTAATATCTAGATTGCCTTGGGGTCATTAGCAATACTGTGGCCCATTCCAGGACAACTGGGTAGTGATGCTGCAATCTCTCTCTGAAGCAGACAGAGGTGGTTGGATCCTGGACCAGAGGTAAAGGCCAGGAATTAGACATGCCCAGAGGACACCACTGAAGAGTACACATTAACCAAGGAGGTCTCCATACTAGAAACAAAACGTTCCACTAAATAAACCCACAAATTTCAATATAAAACAAGCAAACAAAAATGGAAACTGAGAAGATAAACCAACAAAACACCCACTAAATCTCCCAACTCCTCCAACACAGACATGGGGCATAAAAGGGGAGGCAAGTAAAAGCCACACAGCCAAAATCTTTAATATAGTGCCAGAGAAGATAGTAATACATTTCATGAAGGCAACTGGCATGCTTACAAAAGATATAAGTAATATATTATTGGGATGTTTTGGTTACTTTTCACTTGTTGCTGAGACAAAACACCTGATACCCAAAATGAAGGAAGGAAAGGTTTATTTGTCTTACAGTTTTTGGAGGTTTCAGTCCATAATCAGTTGGCTCCAAGGCATGGCACTGGGGCTGCACTTCAAGGCAACAGCCGAGCAAAAACAGCCAGAGTAAAATGGGCAAGAGCAAGCCTCTTTTTCTCCCTTATATTGTACACAGGCCTCCATGCCTCTCTCCAGGTTGGGTGTAGCATTCACAAATCTCCTTGCTCTCCTTTGCTGGGGATGAGGATGTTTACAAAGTAAGAACCCTGGCTCCCTGCTGAGTCTCTCAGTCAAACTTCTGACTTTCTCACATTGACACAATGAACAGGTAACTGCTTGTGCTCTACACCCCAGGATGTAGAGCTGCTGAGTTACTTAATTAAGCTTCTAGATTTCTCAAGTCGACACAATGTATAAACCATAACATGGGCCAATTAAACAAAATCATCAGTGAGTCTAAAAAACACACTAATACAAAAGCAGAAGAACTAAACAAAAGTAAAACATGCATGACTAACAGAAAAGAATTAGATTTTATAAAAGGACTCTAAATAGAAATTGAGGAGATTAAAAATGCTATAGAAAATAAGGGCATCAGAAGTGAGCAACGTGAGGACAAAGTGTCAGAACTAGAAGACAAAGAAGTAGTCAGTGACGAGTTCATGAGAAAAATCTTAAAAACAATAAGAGAACGTGAAAAATAGATCCAAGAACTCCTAGGTGACAAAAGAAGACTAATCTAACATTAATTGGAATTAGTGAAAAATCATAAGATAGCATAAGTGGCATTTAAAATACCTGTTTACTGAAATAACAGCTGAAAGTGTTCCAAATAAGTTAAAATATTTAACAGAGAAATAAATGAGGCATCAGAAAAGAACCTCTTCTTGATACAGCATAATCAAAATTCTGGAGGTTCAACACAAAAACTGAATCTTCAAAGCAGCTAGAGAAAAGCACTCATAAAGGTAAAGCCACTGGATTTGCTGCAGACTTCTCAGCACAAACCTTAAAGTCCAGGAAAGTTTGGAGTAAAATGTTTGAAGCACTAAAATAAATAAATAAATAAAAACAAAGCAGTTTCCAACGTGGGCGAACATATTTTTCAGAAGTATCTTTCAAAATTAGTGGGAAATACGATACTTTCATGATAAACAGCACTCTAAGAAATTTATGACCATCAAACCAGCCTGCTTCAAAAAATTAAGGATAGCCTAGGAAGAGATGATGAAGTTAACAATGGCTAAATGTCTCAGGACAGTGAGTACAACAGGTGGGGTGAGCAGTTAAACAGAAGGTAAAGATAGGGAATCAACAAGAGGAAAATAAGTCAATGACAGGAATAATTCAATACCTATCCATAATAACACTCAATGTGAATGGTCTTACTTCCTCAGAATACTGGTGGAATGGATCCAGAAACAAAATTCAGTATTATTCTGTGTACAAAATACATATTTAACCCTAAAAGAAACTCACAGACTAAAACTCAAAGGAGGAAAACAATATTCCATGAAACAGGAAACCAAAACAGCAAGCATAGTTGTTTTATATTCAGATATAGTGGACTTCAAGCCAAAACTGATCAAAGGAAGGAAAGCAGGTCGCTACATATTGGTTAAGGGAACAATTCAACAGGAGGTGGTAGCACTTACTAACAAATGAACTGTTAAACAAGTACAACTGGACATAAAAGATCTGATAGACACAGATAGAGTTATGCTTCCATGCCCCACTATGCCAAATACACAGATCAACTAGACAAAAACTCAACAAAGATAAATGAAAAAGTGAACAAAATCTTCAAACAAATGGACTTAATAAATATCTACAGCGTGTACCTACCCAACAATAATAGAATGTACATTCTTCTCAGCAGTACAGAACTTTCTCCAAAATTGACCACACACTAGCCAATAAATCAGCCTAAGTAAATGTAAAAATTGAAATTATGCCACACATGTTATCAGTTTCTAGCATAATGAAGTTAGAAATTGACAACAAAAGAAAACAGAAATTATGCAAATTCATGGCAAACAGACAATACACACTTAACCAAACAATAAGTTATACAAGAAATCAAGGAAAAAATATGACAGTTTCTAGAACCGAAAGATTATGCCGGTACAACAGACCACAAGTTATGGGATACAATGAAACAGTCCTAAGAGAGAAGCTTACAGCTGTGAATGCCCACATTGCAAAAATGGAACAAGTCTAAATATATAACCTAACCACGCACTTTGTAATGCTTTACTGATTGTGTCAACTTGAGTAAGAGAAGCTCAACTAAATGGGCTCAGCAATTCCACACCCTAGGGTGTGGAAGACCCACCCTGGGGCAGCTTGTAGCTGGATGATATAAAGGGGAAATGAAGAAGGATGGATCTGCTTGTTTCTTCACAGGAGCGCCAGTCTTCACCTTCACCTTGGAAGTTACCTCCTGGCTTCCAGTGTAGACTCTTCAGTGAGCTCCAGACCTTGGATTGAATCCTTCAGTCTTCAGTGTGTAGACTCCCTCTGCATGCCTCCTCATCCAACTCTTTGGATGGCCATTGGATGCCAATCTTGTAATTTCATATGCGTTAGTATATCTTGTGTTATGTCTGTTTCTCCAGTAAACCTTGATACGATAGCTGCTCTAATAAATGACACTGGGAAAACTGGATATCCACGTGAAGAAGACGGAATCTAGACTTGTATCTCTCACCATGTACTAAACTAAAATCAAAGTCAATCAAAGAACTAGATGTTAAAACAGAATCACTTAACCTGCTGGGAGACAAAATAGGTAAAACATTTCAAGTTATAGGCATAGGCAAGGGCTTTCTGAACAGAACTCCAGTTACATAGGGAACAGGGCTTAGAATCAGCATGTGGTATCCCATCAAATCAAAAAGCTTCTGCACAGCAAAAGAAACAACCAACAGAGTGAACAGAAAACCTACTGAACGAGAAAATATTTTGCCAGTGATTCCTCAGACAGAGGACACGTCTGAAATACATAAAGAATTTTTTTAAAATTAGACCCTCTGGAAATAAAAGACCCATTCAAAAAATGGGTAAGAGCCTATGATGGTTTTCCTCATGGTAACCTGTCTCGCTTTCTCCAGGGTGTTCTTTTATCTTGCTTTTTCCTCTTTTACTCAGCACAAGCTGGCTCTGCAGAGCCAGTTTCTCTCTCACTCTTCACTTTTACATTTTCCTATAAACTTTGGCACTGGTAAAAGAGCGATGGGCCAGAGAAATGAAAAGACACACAGAACAGGTCAAGTGAACAATAAATACATGAACAAATGCTCAACATTGCTGGCCATTAGAGAAGTGCAAATTAAAACAACACTGAAATTTCATCTCATGCTAGAAAGAATGGCTATCATGAAGAAATCAACCTGCCGCGACCCATGCGGCTCCTAAGGTTCTTGGGGTGAAGGACCGTGAGAGGATGAGAAAATAAAGACAGAGACAAAGCTGGATTCAGGTGGAGTCCTTATCCTCCTGATGGGAGGAAAGGAACTGGCCCCTCAATGTAGGGTCATTTATTTATACCTTTTAGCAACCTAATGTCATATGACACCCTGTTGTCCTAGCAACCCACTGCTCAGACTGCCTTGGGGCAAGGCATTCTCCAGGCTGAAGTAGTATCTTCACGTGACTTGCCCTAGGCTCTCTTTGTTCTTGGAATGATCTTGTCTAGATCATGCCCTAAGTCAATTTCCAGCTTCAACGGCTCCCAACATCAACCAATAACAAATGCTGGCCAGGCTGTGGGGATAAAGGGACTCTTCTCCACTATTGGTGGGAGTGTAGGTTGGTACAACCACTATGGAGACCATTATGAGGATTCCTCGAAAATCTACATCTAGAAATTTCATGTGACCCAGCTATTCCATTTCTAGAAATCTTCCTGAAAGAGTTAAAGACATCGTATTACAGTAACACACGCATACCCCAGTTTACAACAGCACAATATATAATAGCTAAATCTTGGAAGAGGCCCATACGTCTATCAACAAGTGAATGAATAAAGAGAATGTGCTATCTACATGGAACGAAGTAGTAAAGAAAGAGAAACCTGAGTCACTTGTAGGAAAATGAATGCAACTCGAGACCATAATGTTTAGTGAAATAAATCAGACACACACAAGCTTAAATACTGTATGGTTTGTCTCATACGAGAACTCCGGAGTAAAAATAAAGAGCAAAGTAAAAGATACTAGAAAGTAGGGAGATAGATCATTCTCAAAGGGGAAGGGTATCAAGAGATAGAGGGTGGCGGGGAAAGAGGAAAAAAGGGATTAAAAAAGGAATTGGATTGAGTTAGGTACGTGTGCCAACACCACAAAGGAGTGCACTGCACACTTGCACCAAGGGTGGGGGAAGAGAGGATCAAGAGATGGGAGGAA